>RJWJ010021088.1:0-28290 GCA_004363605.1 Indri indri | reverse complement strand
AGGGGCAAGGAAGGGGCCCACATCCAGCCTGCAGTCAGAGAGGGCTTCCTGAAAGAGGAAGCTCATGCACAGCTTTGAAGCCAAGACCAAGCCGGGGCCATGCAGGTGGCAGAGCACTGGGGGTAGAACACTTACAGTCTGGTGCAAGCACCGGGCGAGCGAGGCTCCAGCCTTCCTTCCCTGGAGGGCCCCCACCAGGTGCAGACATTTGGCTGCTGCATTCCTGAACATGCCTCTCAGAGCCACGGGGCACTGCTGACTTCTCCTCCAGGGGCAGAGGAGGAGGGAGGAGAGAGCCCTGGCCAGAAAATGCCTCCAAGCTCAGGACTTGGGTCTCACACAACAGCTCTAACAATAACAACAACAGCAACAACAACGTGGTCACTGGGTGCCAGGCATGTGCCAAGTGCTTTCTTCCATGATTATCCCACTCAGTCCTCACAACGACCCTGGCATTCACACAGAACACACACCCCAGCAAGCAGAGTGACCCTTTCAAAACACAAATTACCTCTAACGAAAAAATGATCCAGGTGAGGAGTACAGATAGCCCCTAACATCGCAGATGGCATCAACCCGACATCATGCTTCTACTCTGGAAACACACACCACCTGTGAATTATTCCTACAGAGTGAACCTAAATCAGGTCACAGTGAGTTAGTAAAACACAGGGACAGAAGAACATATTAAGTGACACTACAGAGATGCAATCAACAAATTCAAACTGATGGAAACTCCACAGAACAAATGACCTTGTTTCTTCAACAAGTAGATTACAAGAAATAAAAAAAGGCTGGGGCACTACAGATTAAAAGAGATTTAACAGACAAATCAAAAAAGTCAATGGCTGAAAAAGAAGAAAAAAGTTGAAGGAATCACACCGCACAATTTCAAAGCTTATTACAAAGCCACAGGAGCCAAGAAAGTGTCGTATTGGCTTAAGGATAGATCTATAAATCAACAGAACAGAATGGACAGTTCAGAAATACACTCTCACGTTTGTGCTCAATTGCTATTTGACAGGGCACCAAGAAAACTAACTAGGTGAAAGAATAGCCTTTTCAACAAATGGTACTGGGATATCTGGATATCTACATGTAAAAGAATGAATCTGGGCCAGGCGTGGTGGCTCCCATCTATAATCCCAGCACTCTGGGAGGCTAAGGTGGGAGGATCACTTGAGGCCAGGAGTCAAGACCAGCCTGGACAACATAGTGAGACCCTATCTCTACAAAATACATCTTTAAAAATTGTTGGGCATGGTAGCGGAAGCTTGCAGTCCTAGCTACTAGGGAGGCTGAGGTGGGAGGATCGCTTGAGCCTAGGGTGACAGAGCAAGACTCTGTCTCAAAAAACAACAAAAAAAGTACTAGCAAAAACAATAAAACTCCTGGAAGAAAACATAAGAGTAAATCTCTGTGACCTTGAGTTTTTCAGACACACCTCCAAAAGCACAAGCAACAAGAGAAAATAAACTGGGCTTCATCAAAATTAAGAACTTTTGTGCTTCAAAAGATATCCAGTAAGAAAGTGAAAAGACAACCCATGGAATAGGAGAAAATATTTGCAAATCATAAGTCTGAATTTCTCCAAAGAAAATATATAAGCGGCCAAAAAGCACATGCAAAGATGCTGAATGTCAGTCATCGGGGAGAGGTCACAATTCGGAGAAGTCACGATAGGACACCGCTGCACACCCACTAGGACAGCCAAACAAGTAAGATGGACAATAGCCAATGCTATTGGCCAGGCTTTGCTAAAGCTTCCTGGGAACTGCAGCACAGTGAGACTTCTCCTTCCAGCCTCCCCGCCTTTGCTGTGTCCCCATGGGGCAACCTGCATGGCTGGCTGAGGACTCGCCCAGCCTCCCCACTCCCTCCCATTTGCCTCTCCCACGTGTTTCCCCCAGTGAGTCTCCTGTATGCCCAGTCCCATCTTGGCATCTGCTTCTCAGAGGCTATGTTAACACAGCCCTGAAGAAGTGCACATCTAGGGGTGACGGGGGCTGTTCTAGATTAGAAGAGACCAAGAAGACACAATGAGCAAATGCAGTACGTGATTCTCAACTGGACCCTGGATCGGTGATGACAGCAAGGACAACGAAAGTCCACAAGAGACATCTGTGGGACACCTGGGGAAATCTGAGTGACCTGCGTATCAGATGACATGACTGAATCCAGGGCTAGTTTCTTTGCTGGTGCGATGAAGAGGGGTGCTTATGCAGGAGCACAGCACTCTTAGGAGGCACGTGTTGAAGATATTTAGGGGTGAAGGATCACAATGTCTGCAACTGGCTTTTGAGGGATTCAGTGAAGACATCTGTATGAAAAGGCAGAGTGGGGAAGAGAGAGACGTTAGCCAATGCAGCGAAACGTTAACTTGGGGTGAGTCTGGATGGCCGGCATGTGTGTGGCCACAGCACAGTTCTTTCAACTTTTCTGTGCATTTGACTTTTTCAAAATAAAAGGCTGAGAGAAAAAGGAGGCACAACAATCAATGCAACGTACAGACCTTGCCTGGGATTCTGACTCAGAGAAACCGACTACAGACACTGCTGCCCTCGCACCTTGGGGTTTCGTCAGAGAAGCCACACCTGTCACGCTCAACACAGACACGAAGATACTTATTTTCTTTTCAGTCTCTTAAGGAAGGTTTTGCAAAATCTGGTAACTGATTAAGCAAACAGGGTTGTAGGGGAGGGACGGAGACGGAAGAACGACTTCACCTGGATCTCATTGGCCAGAGGACGTGGGGCTGAAAGCCAGAGACAGAGAGAGCCAGAGACAGAGTCAGCACGCACTGGGGCTTGTGCGTGCAGGAGAAACCTCACCTCTGCCCTGGAGAACCAGGAAAAAGGGGCTACTTGATTCGGGCTGGCCACCCCAAACCCCCAAAGTGGACATCTAGGCAGACGGGTGTCCCAGGCAATGGCACTTTGGCCTGCTGGGCCCCTGCCCTGTGCTGCCCAGCATGTCTGTGCCCACTTAGGCGGCAGAAGGAGGGACAGCTGCACAGAGCACAGCACCTTCAGCCACCGTGCCTCAAGGGCAGTTCTCAGCGAGTGGGCTGTGGGCCCCTGGGTGGGAGTGCCAGAGCCCAGCTTTGTTCCAAGCTGTAAATATTGAGACATTTGGTGTGTGGGCTCCACTGCGGCCCCCCAAATGTTAGGGGCCAGTCTGATGGGCAAATGTGAACACTCACTGGGTGTTGCACCTTATGAAGGAATCATTAATTTTTTTAGGTGTGACAATTACTATGTGTCAGACGCCGAGCACCAGAAACACAAAGAATGAGCTGCATTATTAAATTGAATCAAACCTCCACTCCCATCTGTGTCCCCATAACTGCAAGGATCAGCTCCCAAATCTGGCTCCCTTTCTATCCCAAATCCTTGGAGATCAAGGGCCATTCCTAGGTATTTGGATCTGATATAGTTTGGATACTTGTCCCCTCCAAATCTCATGTTGAAATTCTATCCCCAGTGTTGGGGTGGGGCCTGGTGGGAGGTATTTGGGTCATGGGGGCAAATCAATCATGAATGGCTTGGTGCCCACCCCACCATAACGACTGAGTTCTCATTAACGGAGCCTGGCACCCCCTCTTTCCTCTCTCGCCTTGTGACACACCTGCTCCCCTTCCCCCTCCATCGCAAGTTCCGTGAAGCCCTCACCAGAAGCAGATGCTGGTGCCACGCTTCCTGTACAGCCTGTAGGACTGTGAGCCAGATAGACCTCTTTTCTTTATAAATTAAAATAAAAAAAATTTTTAGGTGTAATATTGTATTGGGGATTGCCCTTTTTAAAGCAATCCAAAACAATCCAGAGGAAGGGGGAAAGTAGACGGGGTATAGCTGAAGCAAAATGGGCCAGGAATTGAGGCTGAGGGGGTTCGTTGCAGTTGACTCTCCACTTTTGCAAATGTTTCAGATGTTCCGTACCCATGAGGTAGAAGTCAGAGCCACAGTATGGAAGGAGCCTGGGCCCCTGCTGATTGAGGAACCATCACTTACCTGTGGACTTAGTTTATGAGAGCAGAGGTAGAGAGAAATCTGGATCTTGTTTAAGCCACTGTTATATTGGTTTTCCTTTCATTCATAGCGAGTCTGGTCTTAACTGATACCCTGTCAATGCTGTCAGCCAACAGCCACCAAGAGCACAGCTGTGATTGAACATGTTGCAGCAAAGGAAAATGCACACCACAGGGAGCCATGGGTGTCTCAATAAGAAGGTTCTAGAACTCATCATAGGATTTGGACTTTGGTTGGGTGATTTGCAGGAGGGTCCAAGGCAGCAGAATTTTGCTCTGGATTGGTGCCTCCTGAAGCAAGGATAATCTTATGGTTGGGAAGCTCAATACATTTTATTCATATGGAGAGCAGGGTGGAGTGAGGCTGAAGCCGAAACTGATAAGGAAGCAGCCATCACTCACACGGGCCAGGAAAGGGAGTGACTGTCATTTTGTGGCTTCAACAATGTTCATGTTTGTATTCAGACAAGTTATGAAGTGGTCTTGTTGTCTTTCTTTTTTCCCACCCACCCACTGACTCTCTCTCTCTCTCTTTTTTTTTTAGGCAAGCACAAAATGAGGTTTATTGAAAGATAGGATTATGGGGCAAGGGCAAGATATAGGTTTACAGAGCACGATACATACACCACAGATGATGACCAAACCCATTGTCACAGCACAGGGAGAGCAAAAGGCAGGGTGCAAAAAGGTGGTCTTGTCTTTGATTTATCATGGTCACAGAGTGGCCTGGTCTGGGGTTGATGTTCTGTGAAATTGTTCCCATTCAATAGGACACCAGGTCCTATCTGTGGGTGCCAGGCCAGCTTCCGGACGCCAGAGGTTGCTTTTTCTCTTTCTAAATGCTCATACTAAGAATACGATCCAAAGCCTTTACTATGTACCATACGTCTCTATTAGATCAGTGTGAGGCCACCTGCCCCATCTCATTTCCTACCACACGCACCATTCCTGTTTACTTACCAGCTGTTTCCAAATATCTACTCTCCATCTTCTATAGCAAGGTCAGAAAACTTTTTTCTGTAAAAGGCCACTAAATGTCCACTATTTCCAGGACACAAAGTCTGTGTCACAACTTCTCAATTTTGCTGGCTTGTTTATGCCAGCAGCAAAGAAGCCTGGAGAACTAGTGGCATTGAAATCGTGAAAGGTATTTTCCACAGCTTGTTGAGAATTGAATATTTTTCTTTGCAAGAAGGGGTCCAAAGCCTGGAAGAAGTGGTAGTCAGTTGGTGCAATGTCTGGTGAATACAGTGGATGACTGAGAGTTTCCAAGTCCAGCTTCTGTAGTTTTTTTTTTGGAGACAGAGTCTTGTTCTGTTGCCTGGGCTAGAGTGCCGTGGCGTCCGCCTAGCTCACAGCAACCTCAAACTCCTCAGCTCAAGCAATCCTCCTACCTCAGCCTCCCGAGTAGCTGGGACTACAGGCATGCGCCACCAGTTAATTTTTTTTTCTACTTTTAGTTGTCCGGATAATTTTTTTCTATTTTTAATAGAGACAGGGTCTCGCTCTTGCTCAGGCTGGTCTTGAACTCCTGACCTCAAGTGATCCTCCTGCTTCGGCCTCCCAGAGTGCTAGGATTACAGGCGTGAGCCACCATGCCCTGCCCCAGCTTCTGTAGTTCAAGCAGCATTGTTTGTGTTACATGTGGTTGAGCAATGTCTTGCAAGAGGATTGGCCTGGGCCAGGTGCTGTGGCTCATGCCTGTAATCCTAGCACACTGGGAGGCTGACGTGGGAGGACTGCTTAAGCTCAGGAGAGTTTGAGACCAGCCTGAGCAACAGCGAGATCCTGACTCTACTAAAAAAATAGAAAAATTAGCGGGGAATCATGGTGAGTGCTTGTTGTCCCAGCAACTCGGGAGGCTGAAGCAGGAAAGATCGCTCGAGCCCAGGAGTTTGAGGTTGCTGTGAGCTAGGCTAAGGCCACAGCACTCTAGCCGGGATGACAAAGATGACAAAGCCATACTCGGTCTCAAAAAAAAAAGGATTGGCCATCTCTATTGACCAGTCTCAGCTGCTTAATCGCAAGCATCCACCTCATTTCATCCAACTGGGTGCAGCAGACATCCGCTGTAATCCATAGACCAGGTTTCATGAAGCTGTAGTGGATAATACCAGCACTGGACCACCAAACAGACATCATTAGCTTTTTTTGATGAATGTTCAGTTTGGACTGTGTTTCAGCACTTCATCTTTATGCAACCATTGTGCCCCAATGCTTGTGATTGTCAGAAAGAATCCATTTTTCATCACATGTAACAATGAGGTGTAGAAATGGTTCACCTTTACGTCGTGACAGCAAAGAAAGGCAAGCTTTGAGACGATTTCTCTTCTGAGGCTCGTTTAATTCATGTGGAACCCATCTATCCAGTTTCTTTACCTTGCCCATTTGTTTCCAATGGTCCAATATTGTTGGAAATAGTAACATCAAACCTTGCTGCTAATTCACGCCTAAGCTGAGATGGATTCGCTTCCACTACAGCTTTCAGCTCATCATTATCCAACTTGGTCACAGGTCGCCCATGTGGCTCATTTTCAAGATTAAAATCACCAGAATGGAACTTCTCAAACCATTGACATACTGTGCTTCATTAGCCACATCCTTCCCAAACACATCATTGATATTTCCAGCTGTCTGTGCTGCATTGGTTCCATGACAGGACTCATATTCGAAAATAACCGGATTTTTTGACTTACCCATAGTTTCACAAAAACTGCTCTAAAAAAAAATTTGAAAGATAATCACCACAGTCAAAATATGCGTTTGAAAGACTGAGGATGTACCTTCACAATAAACACAAAACAAGAATTGTAGGTGGGGTAGAAAAAAAAAGAATTGTCAAAGTGAAATGTCAGAGATATCAACAGTCAAACTTAGTACTTAAGGAAATCGGACATTCCATACTTAATAACCTAATGTAATGCTTCTCCCCCATTTTTTCTTTTTCGGAGAAAGGGTCCTGCTATTGTTGCCCAAGCTGGTCTTGAACTCCTGGGCTCAAGTGATCCTCCTGCCTCAGCCTCCTGAGTAGCTGGGACCACAGACACACACTACCATGCCCGGCTCAATGTCCCCTTTACATATCCTGAAATAAATTAAATAGACAATATAACCTTTCACTCTCTTCTTGCCTGCATGGTTTCTGAGAAGTTGCATGTAAATCTCATCTTTGCTATCTTATAGATAAGAAGTTTTCCCTTCTGTCTTCTTTGAAGATGTTTTCTTTATCTTTGATTTTCTGAAGTTTGAAGATGATGCTCCTAGGTGTAGTGTTTTCTTGTTTGTTTTTGTTTTTTGGCATTTATCCTGCTTGGTGTTCTTGGAGATTCCTGGAAAACAAAACCTCAGGTTTGGTGTCCGACCTTAGCTTGGGGCAAATTCTCAGTCATTATTGCTTTAAATATTTCCTCTGCCCCTTCCCTCTTTCTTCCTCTAGTATTCCCATTATATGTATGTTACACCTTTTGTAGCTGTCCTACAGTTTTTTGATATTTTGTTCTGTTTTTTTTTCCCCCAGTCTTTTTTCTTTCCTAATTTCCACACACAACATTGATCTCTTTGAATTTTGGAAATTTCTATTGACACATCCTCAAGCTCAGAAATTCTTTCCTCAGCTGTGTCCATTCTACTAATAAGTCTATCAAAGACATTCTTCTTTTCTGTTACAGTGTTTTTGATCTCTAGCATTTTAAAAATTTTTTCTTAGAATTTCCATCCTCCTTCTTATGTTGTCCATCTGTTCTTGCATGTTCTCCACTTTTCCTATTAGAGCCCTTAGTATATTAATCACAGTTTTTTTTTTATGCCCGGCTAATTTTTTCTATATAGATTTTTAGTTGTCCAAATAATTTCTTTCTATTTTTAGTAGAGACGGGGGTCTCGCTCTTGCTCAGGCTGGTCTCGAACCCCTGACCTTGAACGATCCACCAGCCTCGGCCTCCCAGAGTGCTAGGATTACAGGTGTGAGCCACCGCACCCGGCCCACAGTTGTTTTAAATTAGTTGGTCTATGCCAGGTTTGGTGGCTCACACCTGTAATTCTAGCACTTTGGGAGGCCAAGGTGGGAGGATCACTTGAGCTCAGGAGTTTGAGGTTGCAGTGAGCTATGATGACACCACTGCACTCTAGCTGGAGTGACAGAGCAAAATCCTGTCTCAAAAAAAATAAATAAATATGTAAATTAGTTGGTCTAATAATTCCAACATCTCTGTCACATCTAAGTCTGATTGTGATGTCTGCTCTGGGTTTTCAAACTGTGTATTCTGACTTTTAGTATGCCTTGTTATTTTTTGCTGAAAGCTGGACATGATGTCCCAGATAAAAGGAACTCTGACACACAGGCTTTTAGTGGTGCGGTGGGAGGAAGGCGTAGGGGAAAGGGAAGCATTCTGCAGGCCTGTGATGAGGTCTCAGTGTTTGGTGAGCCTGTGCCCCCAGACTGTTACCTTCGCCAGTGCTTCTCAGTCCCCTCCCCTTTAGGTGGGACAGGATAGCTACAGGGGGCTGGAGTCAGGTATTTCCCTTTCCCAGTGTTGCTTAGGCTCTGATAAAACCCCAGTAGGATAGGCTCTGGTAGAATAGTTTCTCATGCAGGGAGGCCAAAAAGAGTATTTTGGCAGAATGCTTTGGCAGAAAATGGTTACTTCCCCTTTCTCCTGCCAGAAGTACGAGGGGCTCTATCTCTGATATTCACTGGGAGAACCTGGTAGAGCTCCTAGACATAAAGCTCACAAAGGGTGCCCCCTCCAGGACAGAGCCCACACCCACCCCCCCGGGGTTCTTAACTCTTAGACTTGTATGAGTCAGGGTACTCCAAAGAGACAGAACCAATAGGATAGATAGATAGATAAATGGGAGGGGATTTATTAGGGGAAATGGCTCATGCAATTATAGAGGCTGAGAAGTCCCACGACAGGCCATTTGCAAGTTGGAGACCCTGGGGTACTGGTAGTGTGGCTCAGTCCAAGCCTAAAAGCCTCAGACGAAAAAAAAAAATTGTGATGTCTGGGAGGAGGTCAAAATGTCAATATGAACAGGAGTTTGGAAGAAGCCGATTCCAACCCTTATGGATGACTTTGAGAGGTTCGAGACTTCAGTGGAGAAAATCACTGCGGATGGGGTAGAAAGAGTATGAGAACTAAAATTAGAAGTGGAGGCTGAAGATGGGACTGGACTGTTGCAATGTCACATCCACAGGTTAGCACATCAATATATCTTTTTTGGGGACACACTCCAAGCCATCACACACAGATGTGCACTTGTCAGCAAATACTTGCTGGATGAATGAAGGAGACTATGCTTGTGGAGTGTCTCTTACCCCACAGGGACTGTGAGGCAGGGCTTGCTGGGCCTGGTCCCCACTGTAGTCTCAGCACAATGCTAGGGCATGGTCAGCAAAGACGGTTAGAAGCTGATGATTGAATGAAGAGCAGAAGGAAGTGCCCCACCTTTGGCCAGACTGCTAGTCCACAGGGCTCAGAAATGCTTTGAAAGACCTTGAGGGAAGAAGCTGGGCTTGGAAGGCATTGGGCCTAGAGAGCTGCCTGGCCTAGGGCATCACTGTAGCTCACAGCAACCTCAAACTTCTGGGCTCAAGCGATCCTCCTCTTGCCTCAGCCTCCCGAGTAGCTGGGACTACAGGTGCGTGCCACTGCACCGGGATAATTTTTCTATTTTTAGTAGAGACTTGGTCTGCTCTTGCTCAGGCTGGTCTTGAACTCCTGAGATCAAGCAATCTTCTGCCTTGGCCTCCCAGAGTGCCAGGATTACAAGCGTGAGCCACTGTAGCCAGCCAGGAATCACGAATGTTCTTAATGGTATCCAGAATGGTGGGTCCTTTCCAGAAGGTTTTCAATTTCCTTGCCCAGGTCCATCAAAGGAATCGCTACTAAGACAGCTATAGCCCTACAAATGCATTTCTTAAATAATAAGACTTGAACATGAGAATTACTCCTTGACCCATGGGCTGCAGAGTGGATGTGTGTTAGCAGGCAAAAAAACAGTATTAATCTTGTACATCTCCATCAGAGTTCCGGGTGAGTAGGTACATCGTCAATGAGCAGCAACATTTGGAACAAAATCTTTTTCTGAGCAGTAGGGCTCAACAGTGAGCTTAAAACATTCAGTAAATCAAGCTGTAGACAGATGTGCTGTCATCCGGGCTTTGTTGTTCCGTTTATAGAGCACAAGCAGAGTAGATTTATCATCATTCTTTTTTTGAGACAGAGTTTCGCTCTGTTGCCTGGGCTAGAGTGCCGTGGTGTCAGGCTAGCTCACAGCAACCTCAAACTCCTGGGCTCAAGCGATCCTTCTGCCTCAGCCTCCCAAGTAGCTGGGACTACAGAACCACCATGCCCAGCTAATTTTTTCTACATGTTTTTAGTTGTCCAGTTAATTTCTTTCTATTTTTTGTAGAGACAGGGTCTCACTCTTGCTCAGGTTGGTCTCAAACTCCTGGGCTCAAGCGATCCTCCCGCCTCAGCCTCCCAGAGTGCTAGGATTACACGCGTGAGCCACCACGCCCAGCCTTCAGCATCATTCTTAAAGGCCCTGGGATTTTCAGACCGGTAAATGATCATCGGCTTCAACTTAAAGTCACCAGCTACATTAACCCCACATAAGAGAGTCAGCCTGTCCTTTGAAGCTGTGAGCTTTGAAGTGCAGGCATTGACTTCTCTCTAGCTAGGAAAATCCTAGATGGCATCTTCTTTGAATAGAAAGCTGTTTCATCTACATTGAAAATCTGCTATTTAGTGTAGCCACCTTCATTAGCTTCTTTCCTTAAACCTCATGAACCAATCTCTGCTAACTTCTAACTTTCCTTCCACAGCTTTCTCATTTCTCTCAGCCTTCACAGAAGTGAAGAGAGTTGGAGCCTTGCTCTGGATTAGGCTTTGGCTTAAGGGAATGTTGTGGCTGATTTGGTCAACTCTCCAGACCATTAAAACTTTCTCCATATCAGCAATAAGGCTGTTTAGCTTTATCATTCCTGTGTTCATTGGAGTAGCACTTTTCATTTCCTTCAAGAGCTTTTCCTTTGCATTCACAGCTTGGTTAACTGTTGGTGCAAGAGGCCTACCTTTCAGCCTATCTCGGCTTTTGACATGCCTTCCTAACTAAGCTTGATCATTTCTGGCTTTTGATTTAAATAAGAGATGTGTGACTCTTCCTTTCACCTGGACACTTAGAAGCCATCTTAGGTTATTAACTGGCCTAATTTCAATATGGTTGTGTCTCAGGGAATAGGAAGGCCTGAGGAGAGGGAGAGAAATAGGGAAACAGCCTATGGAGCAGTCAGAACACACACAACATTTATTAAGTTTGACATCTTATACAGGCACAGTTTGTGGCTCCCCCAACAATTACGGTAGTAACATCCAAGGTCACTGATCACATATCACCATAACAGATACAGTATTAATAAAGTTTTAAATATGACACTTATGAAAATGTGATAGAGACATAATGTGAGCATATGTGGTTGGAAAAATGGCACTGACAGGCTTGCTTGATGCGCGGTTGCCAAAAACCTTCAATTTGTAAAAAAAAAAATGTAGTATCTGTGAAGTACAATGAAGCAGAGCGCAATAAAACAAGGCGTGCCTTACTCTGTTTCAGCAGCCCTAGGAAACTAATACAATGGGACACTAGAGGGCGCCCCCGGAGCGCCTACCCAATAAAAGGGCATCAGGCAAGGTTCCTGGGGGCTGTGACTGATGTTAATTCTGCTTGTAGCTCTTTGGGGTATCTCCGTATTGCTTTCCACAAAGGTTGTACTAGTTTGCAATCCCAACACATTACTCTTTGACCCAACTCTTTCTCTCCTAGAAATTGATCTTACAGGAATATTCATACTGATATACAGAGAAGTGTACACCTGGATGACTGATGCAGCACTGAGTGTGAGGGAGAAAAAATTAGAGACAATATGATGTCCATCAGTTAAGGGCTGGCTCAGTATCGTGTCACTGTGGGGTCTGTCCATACAATGGACTATTGTGCAGCCACTAGAAGGAATGAGATTGCTTTAGCATTCTGACATGGAAAGATACTCAGGTTACATGAAAAAGGCAAGTTAACTTTAAAACTCATACAAAGCTACAGTAATCAGAACACTGTGGTACTGGCATAAGGATGGACATAGACCAGTAGAACAGAATTGAGAGCCCAGAAATAAACGCAAACTTCTGTAGCCAGTTGATTTTTGACAAGGATACCAAGGCCATTCAATGGGGGAATGAATAGTCTCTTCAACAAATGGTGCTGGGACACCTGGATATCTACATGCAACAGAATGAAGCTGGACTTCTATCTCGCTTCATCCGCAAAAATTAACTGAATGAATCAATGACTTTGTTTGATCACATTCTTGATATTGTTTTTTGATGCAAAAAAGTTTTTAATTTTTATGAAGCCCAAATATAGAATTACCTTATGACCTAGCAATTCCATTCCTCGGTATTAATATATAACCCCTGAAGAACTGAAAAATATGTCCATACAGACACTTGTACATGAATATTTACAGCAGCAGTATTCATCATAGCCACAAGGTGGAAAAAACCCAAATGTCCATCAACAGATGAAGGGATAAATTGTGGTATATCCATACAGTGGAATACTATGTAGCCACAAAAATAAATGACAGACATACTGATAACATGCTACAACTAGGTGTGGTGGCACATGCCTGTAGTCCCAGCTACTCAGCAGGCTAAGGCAGGAGAATTGCTTGAGCCCAGGAGTTTGTAGTTGGAGTGAGTTACGATGACACCACTGCGCTCTACCCAGAGTGACAGAGTGAAACTATCTCAAAAAAGTAAATAAAGCTCACCACTCTTCGGGGAACTGGCAGTGCCATCCAGGACTGGGATGTGGACCCAGGTTTGTTAGGACCGTAGTTACAGTGACTTCCTCACTGCTATTAATTCTCATGTGTCCCTTTGTTGCCCCCACTTGCATGATAAAGTCAGGAGCCCTACTCTTTGGAGCCTGGAGAGGGTAGTTAGGTATGGAGTTAGTTAGATATGGGAAACCAAGTCAGCACCTAAGGAAGGCATTCTCCAGGACAGAAGAGTCCTGCAGAAGCCAGACTGAATGCTTCCAACCTACATGCTCTCTGACAGTGTCGGTTACCCTTGGCTCCTGAGTGGACCCTGAGGCACGGTCCGGGGCAGGGACCTGTCTCTGCTTGGGTCTTCAGCCCCATCATTTCTCCTTCCAGACACCCTTTTAATCAGCCACAGATTAAAAGTCACTTCTTTGGAGAAGCCCTTTCTGACTTCCCTCAGGCCAAGCTAGGTGCCCCCTCCTTTGTGGTCCCAAGGCCCTGGGCTTCTGCCTCCAAGGCACTCAACACAGAGGCACTCAACTCGGAGGATGGGAACTATGTGTTTGTCCTTTCCCCACCAGATCCTCAGCCTCTGGCAGCTCGCCCAGCACCCAGTAGGTCCCCAAAGCATTACTGCTGATGAGCCCAGGAAGCTGAGGGAGACCAAGGAGCCCAACCTCTCCCAGGGAGTAGGGGAGTGAGGCCTTGCGGGAACCTTCTTTGGGAGACTTTCTTAACCTCTCTGTGCTTCACTTACTCATCTGTAAAATGGGGCTAATCTGCATGTAAAGTATGAGAGTATGAGTGCACATGTGAGCTCCCAGTGTCCCCTACTGTGGTTGCGGTTGCTCACTTTACAGATGGGGACATGGAGCCCGTGGAGGACATGCCAGGTCCATATTGTCAAGTTTGAAAGAGGTGAGTGAGCCTTGGACTCCGTCCTGGGCTCTGACCTTCAATATTTGCTTCTTTCCACTCTATACCTCTGGTTGTCTCTCCCAGCTGTTCCACTTGTTCAGTCAACAGTTACTGGATGCCTGTTGTGTGCCAGTCCCCAAGCTGGGTGTTGTATGACTGAAAACAAAAAAAGCTTCTCACTAGGGAGTAAGTTAAGCTACATGGTGGGCATTAGTGTAAAATCTTCCAGAGCTCAAATTCCAGCTTCTCCACTTCCTGGCTGTGATATTGCCATGTTTCCTCACCTCTCTGAGGCTTTCTCTTTCATTAAAAGGGAAAAATAAGATCTTCTAGCAGGAGACCTGAAATTAGGCATTGGCTCAATACATTACGAATAGGAGTCATTACTATCTTCATCATTTTATTTTTATTTATTTATTTAGAGATAAGGTCTGGCTCTGTCACCCAGGCTGGAGTGCAGTGTGACTGTAGCTCACTGCAGCCTCCAACTCATGGGCTCAAGGGATTCTCCTGCCTCAACCTCCCCAGTAGCTGGGACTACAGGTGCACTCTGCCACACCTGGCTAATTCTTATTTTTATTTATTTTTTTAAGGCAAGCATGAAAATGAGGTTTATTGAGGAGAGAAAAATAGGACTATAGAGCAAAAGCAACATATAGGTTTACAGAGCATGATACATACTCCACAGAGGACGACCAGACCCATTGTCACAGCAGGAAAAGAGCAAAAGGAAGGGCGACAAAAGGGCTCATTTTTAAATTTTTGTTTTGGTAGAGCCAGGGTCCTTCCATGTTGCCCAGGCTGGTGTCAAGCGATCCTCCCCCTCGGCCTCCCAAAGTGCTGGGATTACAGGCGTGAGCCACCACGCCTGGCCTTATTTTTAATAACCAACCTGTGCACATGGCAGCAAAGTATTCCCCCTTGCCCCGGTACCCAGGACCCCAGTTCTCCTGTCCGAGGCAACCATAGTTAACTTGTGTATCTTATCAGACAGCTGGGGCGCACACCCTCACGCGTCCCTTTTACACAAACGGAAGCACCCACCGACGCCGTTTTTTCTGTTCTTTCCTTTTTTCACCTAAGGTACCTTGGAAGTCGTCCCATATTAGTGCATACTGAACGTTCATCGTTTTAACGTCTGTACAGTATTCCATTGTACGGATTATTTTTTAACTTGGCTGCCGTTACTATGATCAGCCTGGGCACTGCGAGGACCCGGGAGGAAACATGGAGTTGTAGAGCTGGAGTCCAGGGGCCCGGTTCCAACCCCCGCTCTGCCCAGAATTTTTCTCCCTCGTAGGCTCGCGGGAGGAGGACAGGAGTGCAGAGAGGACCAGCCCCAGTGTCCCAGCGCGGACCAGGGAGTAGTGCGCGCAACTTACTCCCACAGGCGGCCCAATCACTCGGCGCAGCCACTCCGTTATGCAAACAGCACCAAACGCATTGCGCACGGTGGCACAACCAAGCTCGGAAACGTTAGCAGGCCCTCCCGGCCACGGCACACGACCTCGGGGTAGAACACTCGGGCACCAACTACTCACCTCCGCCTCAGCGGCTTCCTACCTCGTCCCCAAGCAATCTCTGAAGGTTGCAGCCTTCCCTGTCCCTTTAAGGGGGCTGACTCCCCCCCCCCCCCGAGGTCCTCTACTTCCGCCACGAAGCAGCACGGCGCGGGCGCGAGGGAGAGAGCGGGGTGAAGGCAAGGAGAGAGCTCCCCACACAAAGATGGCGACGCCCTGGCCACGGCGTTCGCGCCCGGTGGTGACGTCACTTCCGGGGCGGAGGAGGCTGAGTGGTGCAGTGAGGGACAAACAAAAGGAGGCGCCGGAGGAGCGCTGCGGCCGGCGGCGGGACGGAGTGGCCAGGGGCTGTGGCTGCCTGCTGGGCGGCCGGGCGCGGCGAGCCCAGGTGAGTGGGTGGGGTGGGGAAAGGGACGGTGCTGTCACCTTTCGAAACCCACTCACACACACCCCCAGTCATCTGCCGGGCCCCAGGCGCTCCGGCCAGCTGGGGCTCTGCCCGCCAGGGCCGACCCCTCGGGGGCCTTCCGTGGCCGCTCCGTTCGGCCTACCTCCGGGCTCCCCCATGCCCGGGTCTCCGGGGCCCCACCCTGTCCCCGGTGCCGCGGCGCGCGAGCCCCCTCCCAGGCACCCCCGAGTTTCCGTCTTGGCTCCCCCATGTCCCCTTGTCATTCCCTGGGTCCCCCGGATCCTTACCCGTCTACACACACGCTCCCATTCCCAGAGGTTCCACTTCTGGGCTCTCTCCTTGCCAGTTCTTTTTCGTTTTAAAAAAGATTCCCCCAGCTGTTTTCTCCTGGGTTCCCGGACCCCTCCTCTTCCCTCGGACCCCCTCCCTGCTCTTATCTGGCGGGGACAGTGCCCTGACTTGGGGGCAGGATCCCTGCCTAGGTTCTTGGGGCCTGTCTGGGCTGGGGTTTCTGGGAACATCCGACTGGAGTCTGAGACCCCAGACCCTGCCCCTGTTCTGTGCATCCAAATGGGTCTGAAAGCCAGACCTAGTGTGGTCCGGGCCCGGTCCAGCTATAGGTGAGCCGGAGGTCCAGCAAAGTTGGTTCTCTGGCTGATGGAATATAGCTTGGGGTCTTTGGGGGTCACCCTGATATTCGCTGCTCTTGCTGACCGCTTTTTCCCCTTGGTCTGAACTGAAGTGAACCAAGATGGGCCGGTTCTCAGCTGATGCAATTGTTGCCTTTTTTGGGAAGGAGTGATGAGTTGGGGGTTGTCTGGCAGCCTCCTCCTGATGGGGACTTGGCTGGAAGGGTGGGGTGGCTCCTGAGTGAGCCACACTTCCACTAATTCCTCTTCCCCTGCCCTACCTCAGGAAGCCTTTTAAGGATGAGGTGTGGAGGGAGTGCACTTGGTGAGAAAAAAGGAATGTGGGCCTAATTGTGGAGGAGGGGTTTGGGGGAGCCTAAAGTTCCCGAGGGCCTTTTCCACCTTTTCTGTTAGGAGTATTCGTCACCCCTCCAAGCTGTATTCTGCCCTCTGGAACAGATGCACTGCCAGGCAGACTGTAGTAAGGGGAGGAGATGGGCTATTGGTGGTATTCCTGTGGAGGGGATGGGGGAGTGGGAGTTTGTTCAGAGGGACTGGACAGTGCTGGTGGCTCAGCCACCCTGCTGTTGCCTCTGTGAAGGTCAAGTCTTCCTCTGGCTCGTGAGGGGAGGCAAGGACAGATGACTTGTGCTGGAGGGCTGGCTGCTGTGGAGATGCCAGGGATGAATGACTGGCCTCTGCCTCCTTGCCTTCCCAGTCTTGAAGCTTCTTTGGGGTGCAGTCTCATGCCCCTCTGCCTTCCAGGGACTGTGGGGTACAGAGCAGGGGCTCAAGAAATGTTTGTGTGTTCTCCATCTCTTGCGCACACCGCTAGGAAGCAGTTTCCTTTGCAAACTTTGACCTTTCTGGATAGTGGGGGATCCTGAGGATTGCCCCAGTGGGTCAGAACTCTAGGAAGTGGCTGGGCCTTGGGTTGCTGCCTGGCCTGGCCTGGACCTTGGCTGCAGGAGTTGGAGGGAAGGAATCAACCTGGTTCCTGATTTCCTTTCCTGAGAGTAGAGGTGATTCCAGGTTTGCCCTGAGACCTCTTGGGGATTGAGGTGGGACGGATGTAGGGCCCTAGATTCCAGCACACCGTCTCTCCATCCCTTGATTCATTCATTCATTCATTCAGCCATCCTTTAGTAAGAAGAGCCTGTCCTGGGCCAGGAATGGTGCTAGGAAAATACTGTCCCTGGCCGCCTCAGAGCTGCAGTTTAGGAAGAGAGGCAGTCAGGAAAACACATAAGTTCTGATACACTGTGGCCAGTGTAATAATAGAAATATTACAGAGGCAGCCCAGAGGAGGGAGGAATTTGCTCTGGGCGAATACGTAAGAGATGGTCAGCATATGCTTCCTGGAAGAGGAGGGAGTAGAAGAGTCAGTGATAGGGAGTCCAGAGGCCCAAGTTCTAGTCCCGCCTCTGCATGGGCAAGTGACTAGACTGCCCAGCCTCATGGGTGCCCCATCCTTGCAGAGGAGGGCGGGTGGGGTTAGAGGTTGACCTGGATGGCCTCTGTGCCGGTACAGCTCTAGGTGCTTTACTGCCCAGTTGCCACCACCCCATGTGGAATTGCTGGGTTATTGACCTGTCTCCCTGTGAGAGGGGAGACTGTCTTCTGCTACCTTCTTCCTGGCACAGTGCCTGGAACTGAGGTGGTCTAATAAATACTCAGTGGCATAAGTGATTGAAAGGCTCCACAATCCCTCCTAGGTCCGTTCATCTCCCTCTGTCTACCCTCCTTCCTGGCTAACTCCTGCTAACCCTTTGGCCTTCCCCAGTGACTGTGCCACACTCCCAGCTCCTGGCTGGTTTGGGTGCTCCCTGCTGCCCTGTTAATAGGTGGTTGCACTTTGCTCTCCACCCTGCCAACTTGTCTCGTTTGGCCTCATGAACAGTTCTGAGCAGAGTGCCTGGCGTGTGGTAGATGCTTACCAGGTGCTTGGTGCTTGGTAGAGATGCTGGGTGGGGTTTGTGTTTGGGCTGGAGTCTGAGCAGAGGCTGGGTCTTTGCATGCCCAGCTCACCCCGCTGAGGCTCATCTTTTGCTGCTTCCCACCTCCAGCTCTGGCTCTAGCCATGCCGAACCACTCAGCATTCTCTAGATGCCATGTCCTCTCCCCCTCCAGGCAAACGTGCTCTTCCTTCTGCCTGGAATGCTCTTTTTCCAACTCCCACTATTCCTCAGGAGTCAACTCAGGCAACTCCTCCTCCAGGAAGCCTTCCTTGACCCCACCAGTCTGAATCTAGTGCTCCTCCTGGACTCACCCCAGCAGAGGCCTGGGCTCTCCAGATTGTAATTTCTGACTTATCATCTCCTCAGTTAACCAAGTTCTGTGAGGGAGGGTCTCCGTCTGAATCTCTCTTGTCACCCGGAGCCCAGCCCAGGGCCTGCCACCAAGCAGGCTCTCAGAAAATGTTGGCAGCACAGCAGGTAACTCTGATAGTCACACACTCGCCTGCTGACAGTAGCTCTCACTTCCTCGTAGGGAGGCAGCGTCCATGGAACGAAAGGAATGCCAGGACCCTGCCCAGACAGACGTGGGCCGGCCTCAGCACCGACAGCCAACGCACAGATAGCAGAGCCGTCCTGGGGTAAGGACTGGGCCCCCCTCCTGCCAGGCCTACTCCAGCTCTGGTCAAGTGCCTTCCCCAGCCCAGGGAGCAAAGGGCAGCATCTCTGTCTCCACAGTCCTTTGCCCTTTTCACTGTAGGTCCAGGGAGTCCAGGACAGAAGTGACAGACAACAGAATCATTCTCTTCTTCCTTCTCCTGACTCAGTGGCCAGCTGAGTAATGTCTGATTGCTGTACTCTTTGAATGCCAATGTTGTTTCATTGCAAACTTCTGTTTTTTCTCCCTCACTCCAGATCTTATCAGTCTGGGTTGCTAATGCTACCTAGTGACTACATTTCCCAAAGAGTGTTCTGTGGAACACCAGTTTCTTTGGCCATGGTGGTTAGATAATTCTGGGAAATAGCTACTTCTTGTTATTCTTGCTGCAGGACTTCTCAGAGCCTTGAATGTATTGAGCTGAGCATGATGAGTCTCTGAGAAGGAGCTGGCAAGTCATATTTCCCCACACTTATTTGATCATGCAGACATCTTTGGGAACTGGGGTTCCTCGGCCTACGCTTTGGAAAATGGTTCCTAGAGGCAGGAGGGTGTGCTGGTTAGGACCTGGACTCTAGTCAGGTTTTGACTCTTGGCAGTCACATGCCTGCTGAGTGACTGTGGGGCAGTCATTATACCTCTCAGGGCCTCGTGTCCTCATCTTTTAACAGGGGATAATACTAGCATCTATCTGCCTTTAGAGCATTTTGAGGATTAAATACGTTGATGTAGAGAAGGCGTTTGGCAGAGTGCATGTCCCAGAAAGTGGTCCCTAATCACGGCTGGTGTGTATAGACTGCAGTATAATTTGCAAAACACATGCGCATCTGTGATCTCATTGATCGTTTGAGGAAATTTGGGCAGTGGCCATTATCCCCTGTTTACAGATGTGGAAACTGAGGCTCAGAGTGAGGAAGCAACTTGCCCAAACTCATCTGGAAGGAAAGCAGGGGCTTGGGGCTTGAACCCAGATCCTGAAGTCCTTTTGTCTCTGTCCTGAGGCCTCCCTGCCTCCGTCTACCCCTCTCAGTTTTTTATGAAGGAAGGCCTGAGCCTCCCCACCTAGATTTGAAAAGGAATTGTAATATTATCATTATAATTATTTTTTGATAATTACCAAAT
This sequence comes from Indri indri, assembly GCA_004363605.1. NCBI lineage: Eukaryota > Metazoa > Chordata > Mammalia > Primates > Indriidae > Indri > Indri indri. The sequence goes on along the minus strand of RJWJ010021088.1, from coordinate 8,222 downwards.
AGTTGTGTGTTCATTATATGTTTTTGTACTGTTTGGGTTTTTAATGTAATCTAGAAAAGGAAATCTCCTCTGATCCTCATCTGCAGAGATGTGAGTGGGGACAGGTATATTCTTCCACATCTATTACTACTATTTGCTTATTTTTATGAAAATCAGGTCATGTTTGAGTTACTGATTCACAGCTTACTTCTGTTTCACTTAATGGTGTCCCCTGGACCTTTCTTTTCCCAGGCAGGAGGCAGATGTGTGGTCGGGGCAGAACTGTACCCCTGTAGTCCTGCCACTCCCTGGCCCCCCCTTCACCATGCTGGGAGTCTTGAACTGTGTGGGCATTTACAGCAGCAGAGGGAGGTGGGAAATGCCTGGTGTGTGATTTTTGTTGACTCTCCTGTTTATTGGGACAAGGTCACCCAACCCGGCCCTGCCCCGTAGGAGTTTCCTGTTGGTTTTGAGGAACTCTGTCCCCTGGAGAGAGGAGGCCTGAGCTGAAGTCTTTCATGCTGGGCAGGGATGAGCAGGAAGTAGCAAGTCCTGCTTATCTGGGATCAGAATTCCTCCTCCCTTCCAGGGATAGCCTGGAGGGAACGGTGGGCCAGCCAGAGAAGTTCCGCCCTCCAAGTTGTGGCTGCTGCTGTCTGCCTGAGACAGGCCTGGATTGGGGGCTGGGGGACACACAGTTGAGTCAAGTTGAGTCTGAGTCATTGTGTTTGCCTGAGCCTGGCCCTTCCCGAACCTTCAGGAACAGGCAGCCCCTGACTCGGTTTACCCTTTTAGTACCTGGAGCAAGCTCCTTTCAGATTTTAGCCCTGAGGGTGGACAGGTGAGGAGAACAGGGGGGCCCACCCTATCACGTAGGTCAAAAGATGCTCTTTTGGGGGCATAGATGACCTCATGATGGGTTTTGGCAAGAAAAGATTTTAGGCCTGGCAGCCTTGTTTTGTGGAGCTGGGAGAGTGTTGTTTGTCAGGTTTGAGCTGGGAAAGAGATCTTTGCTGGAATTCCTGCTGTCTAACCTCACCTGGTGGTTTTCTCAGGCTCACTGTCCTGGCCTCTCCCTCTTGCATGTTTCTTCCTCCCATTTTCCCCAGGAGTCTCTTCCTGCTCACACGAGACGCTGCCTGGCAGAGAGCCCCTGGAATAGGCCACTGGGCAGGTGACACGCAGCTTCTCCAACTTCTTCCCAGCAGCGGTGCCTTCACAGCCCGGGTCATCCTCAGCACCGCGTCTGAGTGCTGGTCACTGCATGTGTGTGCTCATCTTACCCTTGCCACCACCTTGCATGTGAGGTTGCTTCACCATTTTTCACAGACAAGGAGACCCAGGCCCAGAGGGATGAGATCTCTTGCCCAAAGTTGTACAACTTACAGGTGGCAAAGCCAGGACTTGAACCCAGATCTGTTTGGCTTGGCAGCCTGTGCTCGTTCTACTCTACCCTCCACTGTTTTTTTCTAGGTTCTCAGGCTTTGCACGGTGCTTCAAAGTCACCTGGGAGCTTGTTTAAAATAATCTGCCCCGTGGGCCCTCCACTACAGACCCACAGAGTCTGTCTTGGAGGGCTGGGCCCAGGAGTCTGCAGTGTGAAGAAGCTCCCGTGGCAGTCCTGAGGCTGGTGGGCTGCAGACCACACTGAGAAATACTGACCAGAGGCTACTCTTTCAGTCCTGGTGCTCACCTCTGGGGAATGAGTCCATCCCCTGCCAGAACTGATGCCCTTGGGGTAGAAGCAGGGCTGAGCTCCCCTCCAGGACTGGGGCTGGACGATTGTGTTTTAGAGATTTTACTCTGTGTGTGTGTGTTGAGGAGGTGGGGGGGCGGGTGGCTAAACCTTCTTCAAGGACGTGTGGGGCTGAGTCTAAAAAGACTTTTACTCCCAGCCACAAGTGTTCTCAGCTGTCTTTCCTGATGCATTTCTACGGCATCTTGAGTCTCGCAGCAAGTTTTTCTACATCTAAACGTCTCTTGAGGGCTTAAAACCTCAAAATTAAAATTGCCTGCTGCAACATAGCCTCACACCTAGAGCACCATTCCACTGGAGTAAAAGTGGCTGTAAAATTCCACGGCTTTCACATGCCACCTGGACACCCTCAGAAGTGTAGCTGCCAAACCTGCGCCCTCTGACAGGCAGCATGACAAAAGCGCTGACCAGCAGCGGGGCGGGCGGGGCGGGAATCCTGGCCCTGCCGGGGCACCTTGCATCTCCCAGCTGGCTCCCTGGGTCGGCGGCCCCCAGTTATCAGGCTGACCCTCAGCCAGACCCCTCAGTCTTCCCCCTGACCTGCCTGGGATCTCAGCAAAAGATACCTCTGCAGCCTCTCTGGAGTGCTTGTGGCCACATTTCATAACCTGTCTGGAAGGACAGTGCTCATGTTCTTGGCAGGTTAGTACCTGTCTCTCAGATCCCTCTACCTCAGGGGCCCAGACCTGGAGCTAGGCTCCCTTGCAAAGTTTTCTAAAAGCGGGACATAGGAGACCAGAGATATCTGAGTGTGGCCTGCTGGGGTTCCCTTTGGAGCCCTTGTTCCCGTGCACCCCTCAGAAAAGGGTTCTTGTCCCAGGAAGCAGCTCCAAGGGCCTGGATGCACAGGCAGGCCCAGGAAACCTGTTTGCCTTTGAGGCAGGTTGGCACAATGGAACATCAGACTTGGGGTGGAACTTCCCGCCCTCTGCTAGTTGTGTGGCCTTGGGCAGGTCATTTAACTTCTCTGGGCCTCAGACTTCACACCTGTAAAGGGACTGTTACAACCTACCGTGATAGTAACAGCAGCTAGCATTGCAGCATCTTACCACATAGCAGATGCTGGTCCAGAAGATTTTTATGGACTTCCTCACTCAATCCTCCCTGCAACCCTATGAACAATAGACGCGTCAGCCCATTTTACAGATGAGGAACACAGAGCCCAGTGGGTGGAGGGACTTTCCCAAGGTCACACCCTGGTGGAGACTGGGAGCTGAGGCATGGCTGTGCTAGGGCTTAGTCTGTGTTCAGTAGCTGGGCACTCCAGCACCCGCCTGGCAGGGCGAAGGCAGGTCCTGAGCCTGCGCCTCCAACTGGGCCTGCTACCTCTGTGTGCTTGGCTTACAGAGCTGGTGGAGGGAGCTCCAGGTGGGTGTCCCTTGCCTGTGACCCTTCACTGAGGAAGGCAGGCCATGCCCTTGCCCGCTGACATGAGGATGAACCTGTTGAGGAAGCCCAGCCAAGTGAGAGCGGTTTGCAACTAACTCTTGTTCCCCTCCCCCTCCCGCCCCAGCCTGTCTCCCCTCTTCCTTTCCCCAGGAAGTGAGGGCGTGCCCTTCTGCGCAGGGTGAGTCCCAAGCCAGGCAGCACCCCTAGCCCGCAGCCTCTGACTCACCCCAGCTGGGTGTGGGGCCTAGAGGGCAGCGCCCCGCTCTGGGGAGGGTGGGAGCTGTGTGCGCCAGATGAGGAGTGAGACCTCTTCTCCCTCTCCTGGCTCGGGGACCAGAGGAAGTGCATGGCAAAGCAAATTCACAGGCCCGAGCCCTCCCGGGACAGGACCTCTTGAGAATGGCCCTTCCCCCGTCCCTGGGAGAGTGTTGGAGGGACAGCCTTCCCATCTGTGGTACAGGAGGGGCGCCAGCCTCCCTCCTCCTCTACTGCCTGGGAAGTCTTCCCGTCTTGGCCCTGTTTGTGCTTTAACAAAAGGCTCTCTGTGCCCTGTTTACCCACAGCCCGCCTGCCTGCCGCCCAGGTGTGGGAGCCACGCCAGATCTCTGCAGCTCCACATGGGGTTTGGAGCATGGCATGCCTGGGTGGTCTCCTTCTGGGACAGCGGGGACAGCATTGCCATTTCTTTGACTCCCTTCCATGTCTGTAAGAAGCACCAAGAGGGCATTGACATTGTGGACTGGGGTTACAGTAAGGACTGGTTCTGAGAGCAGATGGCCACCTCCACCCTTGGTCCTTTCCTGGGGTCCCAAGCCTGGAAGGGTCTCCAGGAGTTGGAGGCTCTCTGAGGAGGTGCTGGGTGATCTGGCCCCTACTCAGAGACATCTGTGCTTGAGGTGCAGCCCACACATCAGGGAGGGTGGGTCTGTGTATGCCAGGTGAGGGGTGAGACCTCTCCTCCCCACTGAACTCTGGAAGGGTCTTCTGCGGTGGCAGGTGGGATTGTGGAACAACAGCCTTATGCTGTGCCAGGCGATGTATTGACACATAATGCCTTATCTTATTTTTAAATCTCACAATAACCCATTCTACAACTGTAACATTTCTGTCTTGCAGTTGAGGAAACTGGGGCTGTGAGGCCCCAAGAAGGAATTCGTGGAGTTGGCATTTGAGTTGCCTGACTCTGGGGTTTGGGCTCTTCCCCACCCTGTGCTCCCATGAAGTGAGGAGGGTGGCCCTGTTGAGGGTGTGTGTTGTAGGGGATGGCAGGGACCACGGGCTACCCTGTTTCTAACAGCAGCCACTCCTCATAAATTCTTGTAAATGAGAAACCACATGGTGAGGAAGGTTTTTTGATTTTTTTTCGAGGTGTCTTCTCTACTGGTAAACATACCATCCTTAAATAATAGAAGAATGTACAATGTAGATAACCCTCTACAATCATACCTACCCTTAGATTGAACTACATATAGTTCTATGTATAGCTTTCCAGATTTTTCTATGTATTCAGTAATAAGTTTGCTACTGATACAATTTTTTAAACAAGAATGGGATCATACTTTTTTCCGTAATTTTTTTATTGTGGTAAAATACACATAACATAAAATTTACCTTCTTAACCACTTTTAAGTACAACAGTTCAGTGTATTAAGTATATTTATATTATTGTGCAATGATGCCACCAGCCATCTCCAGAACTCTTTGTCTTACAAAACTGAAACTCTCTGTCCCCATTTCCTCCTCCCCTGGCACCTGGTGGCCACCCTTCTACATTCTGTCTCTATGAATTTGACTTCTCTAGGTACCTCATGTAAGTAAAATCATGCAGTGATTTTCCTTTTATGACTGCCTTCTTTCATGGATCATACATGTTGTATACTGCTACTGCTGAGGACTGTTTTTGTTTTTTTTTTTTAAGAGACAGTCTCACTCACTGTTGCCCAGGCTGGAGTGCAGTGGTTTGATCGTAGCTCACTGCAGCCTTGAATTCCTAGGCTCAAGCTATCCTCCTGCCTCAGCCTCCTGAGTAGCTGGGACTACAGGTGCGCACCACCATGCCCGGCTAATTTTTTCTATTTTTAGTAGAGATGGGGTCTCGCTGTTGCCCAGGCTGGTCTCGAACTCCTGACCTCAAGCGATCCTCCTGCCTCGGCCTCCCAGAGTGCTGGGATTACAGGCGTGAGCCGCTGTGCCCAGCCTATTCCTGTTTTAAGTTACAAAAGCAGAGGCTTAGGCCAAGTAATTTTCCCAGAGTCACAGAATTATTTCATGCCAGAGCTGGATTTGAACCCACATGTCCCCAACTCCAAAGCTCTTGCTCTTTGCACTCACCCAGATCTGTCTGCCCCCAAGGAAGGATGGGGGCTCTCTGGGTTGCTCAGCTCATTTGACCCCTGAGGGACAGAGATGCCCCAGCTCTGCCTGGTCTCTCTTCTCCCACCTGCCTGAGCTGCCTTGTAGGAAGGGCCTGCATCAAACCCTCTTCTGTGTTTCCCTGGGGATAGGACAGGTCCAGGCAGCAAGGTGCTCCCTTGTTCTGCAGTGTCCTCGGAGGCCATGGAGTAGGCAGGCTGGAAGGAGGCATAGCAGCTGCTGCCCTGGTGACCTGGTAACTGGCACACGAGTGGCTGCCTGCTGAACATTCACAGGTGTGAGGACAGGGAGAGGACTAGCCATGCAGGGCAAAAATGCATCATTGTTTTGGTAAATTTGGTGTGATGAAGTAGTTTAAGCATGCTGGGCACACTGGCGCCCACCTGTAGTCCCAGCTGCTCGGGAGGCCGAAGTGGGAGGTTTGCTTGAGCCCAGAAGTTCGAAACCACCCTGGGCAACATAGCAAGACCCTGTCTCAAAAAAATAAATAGGCTGGGTATGGTGGCTCATGCCTGTAATCCCAGCACTTTGGGAGGCCAAGGCAGGAGGATCATTTGAACCTAGGAGTTTGAGACCAGCCTGCAACATAGTGAGATCCCTATCTATATGAAAAAAATTTAAAAATTAACCAGACATGTTGGCATGCACCTATAGTCCTAGCTACTGGGGAGGCTGTGGCGGGAGGATCACCGGAGCCAAGAGTTCGAGGTTACAGTGAGCGATGATGATGCCACTGCACTCCAGCCTGGATGACAGAGCAACACCCTGTCTCTAAAAAAAAGTCTAAATAAATTAATTAATTAATCTTAAAAAAGAAATAATTTAAGCACATAGGAAAGCATAAAGACTAGAACAAGCCAGGCACAGTGGATCACACTTGTAATCCTAGCACTTTGGGAGGCTAAGGCAGGAGGATCAATTGAGGCTAGGAGTTTGAGACCAGCCTGAGCAACATAGTGAGACCTCATCTCTACAAAAAAAATTAACAATTAGCCAGGTGTGGTGGCACGTGCCTGTAGTCCCAGCTGCTTGGGAGACTGAAGCAGAGGGATCACTTGAGCCCAGGAGTTTGAGGTTGCAATGAGGTCTGATGATGCCACTGTACTCTAGCCCAGGCAACAGACCGAGACCCTGTCTCCAACAAAGACTAGGACACATATTTCTGTATCCAGAACTCAGCTTTGTCAGACCTTAATGTTTTGTGGTAATCGCTTCAGATGCACATGTGCATGTGCACATGCATGTAAATAAAATATTTCAAGCACAGTTGAAGCCTCTTCCCCAATCCCATTTTCTTCCCTCCCTGGATGAAATTACTGTCTTGATTTGGTGACCTTCCATGCATGGTTTTATACCTTCACTACACTTGGGCATATACATTATAGAAAACCTCACAGAATGTGTGTATCATTCTACAACTTGTTTTTGGATCAACATTGTTTTTGAGGTTTATCCATACTGATACGTAGCTATATCAATGAAATCAATTAACTTTAATTGATTTAAAGCATTCCACTGTATGAATAGAACAATTTATTCTTTCTTCGGTTGAGGAAAATATAGGCTGTTGCCAGTTTCGCTGTTAGAGACAACTATTCAGTGAGCATTCTTGTCTGTGTCTTCTTCACCTGTGTGCAAAGCAGCTGTCTAAGATGTGTAACAAAGAGAAATTGCTGGGTTGTAGGGTATGTGCTTTGTAAGTTCTCATCTAGGAGTTCACATTTTTTGCCAGTTGGAGGGAGTCAAATGATATCTGATTGTTTTAATTTGCATTCCTTGATTGCCAGTGAGGTTAAGAATTATTTCATGCATTAATTTCCATTTGTGTTTTTCCCCTGTGAATTGCCTATTCATGTATTTTGCCATTTCCCCTCATTGGATTGTCTTATGTTTGTAGGAGTTCTATATTCTAGATATTAATCCTATGGTAGTTTTATACACTTCAGAAATATCTCTTCCTGGTCTGTGGCTTCTTTTCACTTGTTCATTACTCTGTCCTTTGATGTACATATGTTTTAACTTTAATGTGATCAGTATATCAATCTTTTCCTGTAAGGGTTTGTACATTGTGTGGTAAGCTATTCTTCCTTGTCTTAATGACATTAAGATAATCTCTTAGATTTTTCTTTGAACATTTTCAGGTTTTGCCTTGGGTCTTTAATTCGTTGGAATTTATTTTTGTGTAAGGAGGGAGATAGGACTGTATATGCTTTTTCACGGGAATGCCTGAGAGCCCGCACTGCTTACGGACGCCCGTTCTTTTCCCCTAACTTGCAAAGCCTATACTTTCTTGTCTAAGTCTACAGAAACTTGGGGAACTGTTTCCACATTCTTTCTTTAGTTCTTTTGATCCACCCATCTATCCCTACATCAATACCAACATTGTTTTCATTCGTATGGCCTTATAGTAAGTTTTAATATCTGGAAAGGTGTCTCCTCCCACCTTATTCTCCCAGATGTCTTAACTATTTTTGATTCTTTGAAATAGTGATTTTAAAAAATTGTTTTTAGGCTGGGCACTGTGGCTCATGCTTGTAAACCCAGCACTTTGGGAGGCTGAGGCAGGAGGATCACTTGAGACCATGAGTTCAAAGCTGCAGTGAGCTATGATTGCACTGCATTCTAGCCTGGGCAACAGAGCAAGACCCTATCTCTTAAAAAAAAATCATTTTTCTTAATTATCTGAGTAACCTATACTTACAATAAAAAACAGAAGCAAGTTTGG
>RJWJ010021087.1:0-28291 GCA_004363605.1 Indri indri | reverse complement strand
AGTTTGAGACCAGCTTGAGCAACAGCGAGACCCCGTCTCTACTAAAAATAGAAAAAATTAGCTGGGTGTGGTGGCAAGCACCTGTAGTCCCAGCTACTCAGGAGGCTGAGGCAGGAGGATCACTTGAGCCCAGGAGTTTGAGGTTGCTGTGAGCTAGGCTGATGCCACGGCACTCTAGCCTGGGCAACAGAGTGAGACTGTGCCCCCACCCTAAAAAAGGAAAGAACTAAGGGTTTAAAACCTCTAATGGGATAGGACGGATGCTGAGAAGTCTAAATAATAGATTTAACTTGGGTACAAAAATGTTAAGGCCAAAACAATTTTTTGTGACACATTTTTAGAAAGAAGTCAGACCATCATTGTTAGATGTAGCCTGGCTGAGTCAGGGCAGGAATTAGGTGCAGGTCCTAGAGAGGTCCTCTCTGGTTATGGCTGTGTCCTCCCGGGTTATACTCTACCCCTCAGTCCCATTTTATTTTTATCTTTCAGCTGAAACTAAGATCTGCTTCAAATACTACCACGGAGCGAGCGGAGCCCTGCGAGCTACCACCCCCAGTGTCACGGTCAAGAACTCGGCAGCTCCCGTAAGTCTCCTGTCTTCCTGTTTGGTCTGACCTAACCCTGGTGCTTCTTCACTTTCTTAGTTTGTTCTTGGGTTTTTGTGCATGTGTGCACATGTTCCTACACACATATGGAGATATATTGATAGATGCATTATGAACAGACAGACACACCTCAAAATAGGGAAGGAATGAGATCCAAAGCCACCCTCGTCAAAGTGCATGCCACCTGTTTGTGCGAGAAATGCCAAACTTCGCTACTTTCCCTAGACAGCCAAATGTTTCTAATAGAGATATGGTTACTGCCAGTGAATATGTCTTTCTTTAGAGCACATTTCTTTAATTTCTTGGTTTTAAATGTTTATGTTTTCTTATGTTTCAATTTCTTTTCAGGCTTATAAATAAATTGATAGAGTAGAATTTATTGTCTCAGATGGATTTTAGTCACAGAATTATAAAATGGGAGGCCTGGAAGGACTAGAGTCTCTCGTCCTTGTTTTCGGTATGTTACCGAGGACACTGTGCCCAAAGAGCCTAGGTATGTATCTCAGGGCACACAGTCAGCTAGTTGCAGACCCAAAATTTAAGTCACATCTTTTTTTTCCTACTTTATGGATTTGCTCACCTCTGTGGTAATACTTACTGTCTTTTCCTAAATTGCAACCTAATTTGTATCTTTGCAATGCTTCTTACTTAGTTCTCAGTACATCTCATTAGACTGAAATCTACTTAGAAAGGGCATTCTTTTTCCTTTTCACATAAATTAAAAATGGCCAACTGGGGGAAGCAGGACAAAAATTAGTGAGGACTTAGTCATGCTACTAGAAGTAAAAAAGATTCATTTTTCTCTATGTAAAAAAACCAAAAGTATTTGAAACGAAATATGAGTGATTCAGAAAGGGCTATGACTCCAAAAAAAAAAAAAAAAACCCCTGTTTTGCCATTTTGTAAATCATTGCTGCAGCATCCTAACGATGACTGATTGAGGCCTTGGCAGTGAGCAGTAAGAAAAGAGGCCACAGGGCCTGAAGGCTGGCTCCTCCGTCCCAGTGGGTCCGGCAGGACCGGAGGCTGCAGCGAGAGGAGAGGGAGGGCCACGTGTACCTCTGATGGCTCTGTCATTTTTCCCTACACTGGCCATGCAGATGGTAACATGCTGTCAGTCACTTTCCCGCTTGGGACAGGAATTTAAGCACGGGATCTGGGGAAGTGTCCTTAAAGTACCAGGCCCCCTCTCCCAGGCCCATTTATATGGGCAGTCCTCAAAAGAGGGTACCCCAAAAAGCCAACAGGTCCTGATAGATGCTAACCAATCATTAAGTCTGGAGGACAGCTAAACTAAGGCTGAAAAAAAATTGAACCGGAAGCCAGATGGTCAAAGCAGGAAGGCCTCAAACACAAGACACAGGAAAGGAGGCAGAAAGTTGAATGAAGCCGATTCAGGAAAAGCTTTCTGCATACAGGTCAGGCCTCTGCCAGTGACAGCAGGTCACTGAAGAGGTAGTGCTTGCCAGACACATCGATGTCTTAGCAAGGATGGGCCTTCCCATTGAAGGGGCCAGCCTGCTGGCCCAGGTGAGGGAGAGAAGAGTTCCTCACCTTCTGCTCAGGAGTGATATGGTGGGTGAGTGCTGGCCAGCCCTGGAATTCACACAAATTCTTATCTGAAGCACTTTATATTTAAAGAACGCTCCCTAGAGCATTTGGCTTCTCTGAACTCAGTCTGCCGGAGACTCCAGAAGTTTACCTGCTGTCAAACCAATGCAAAGTGCGGCAGACATCATCATAGCAATGTGCAATGTAACCTCCAAATGAAGCAAGACTCCAACTACCCAGAAAACGGCCTCCACAGTGGGATACACTGTCAACAAGCATACGCTTTCCAGGGGCTGCCATTGCCAGAAACAAGGGGTTACATCTGAGAAGAGGCAGCGAGGTGCTCCCACCGTACTATCAACATAAAGGTTCAGGAGGTTGTACCGATTCTGTTTCAGCCCTGACCTCATCTTTGTCATTCTACGAGTGCTCCCGTAGTGCTCATACTTCAAACTCACACATCTTGAAATATTTTGACATGTGGCCGTTGTCCTGATTATATCTCCTTAACGACTTTCTCACATAATCAGTGGACACTTGGGTTGACACTTGAGTGTACATCCCACAGACGAGCATGTGAGAGCCCAGTCGCAAAGTCCGTGTGATGCCGGGACAGGGAGAGAAAACCTGGGCTCCCGCTGCCACATTGACAATGAGCCCTTGACACCTGATGAGGTGGCTCCCACCAGTAATCCCAGCCCTTCAGGAGGCCGAAGCAAGAAGATCACTTGAGCCCAGGAGTTCAAGACCAGCCTGAGTGACATAGTGAGACCCCATTTCTACAAAAAATAAAAAAATTAGCCAGGTGTGGTGGCACATCTGTAATCCCAGCTATGCAGGAGGCTGAGGCGGGAGGATCACTTGAACCCAGGAGTTCAAGGCTGCAGTGAGCTATGATAGGCCACTGCACTCCAGCCTGGACGATAGAGCAAGACCCTCATCTCTAAAAAAAAAAAAAAAAAAAAGAACAGAACAGAAAATGAGCCGTTGGAGTAGTCCTGGGGTGGAAGGGAGCATGCACTTTCCTGTAAAACTGTATTTTAATGTGCAGGTAGGTTTTACGGTTGTCAGACTGAGTGGCCCTGTTGTCTGACAGCATGGCGCACTTTTCAGAGGAGTTCCTCTTGCATTACCCTAGTCTATGCCCAGCACACCTGTGAGACAGGTGGAAACCATCATTTTGGTTAAGCGATCCCTTGGCTATAGTGTGATGGAGCAGAACCACACCTAGTTTATATTTTTTGCAACCCAGTTCAGTTATTGGCATAATCTCAAAACCTTCTGGGTTAAATAAGCCTTTGCAGTCTGGCCTGGGGACTTAAGCACGCTGTTTCTAAGGGGGGATGCTATTAAGTTTCCCCAAATCAATTTGTCAATAAACTTTGGGTATCTGCTTTTAAATTGAGGGTGGCTGGTGCCGAACTAATCTCTTATGAAAAGTTGCTGTCTAGAGCCATTATATCATGTCCCAAAAGTCATTGAGTTAGTTAGTGACAATACACTAAATGTGTAATAAACTTGCAATTCTTTGAAAAGAAGGACCGAGTTGTCAATGCTCCAATAATCAGGGCTTTAATATTTTGAGCACAGTAGGTTCTCGATAGGCATCAGTTCTTCTCACTTCCTCATTCCCCTTCATCTGTGTCTTTGTCCTTTGGGCAACTACTGAAGTCCTTGTAGTGAAAAGGGGTTGTCATCTCTTCTTATCTTTCTGGGGCTCTCATTTATTTATTAGTCTTAATTGTACATCAGAAACTATGGTGGGTAGGGGCTGTAGAGATAAATGAAATCTAAACCCTGTCACTGAGAACTCAGTTACTCTATTATAAATTATTATACTCTATTTAAAGTCTCCAGTCCTGGAGTGTGAGGACCATTGTGCCGGCGTGTAGAGAAAGCTGTGATGAGGTGCTGCGACCGCTGCACTGGGGTCAGACGACAGGGTGTGGGCTGAGGCAGGTGCCGAGAATGGGACTTTGCCAGGCCTAGACGGGAAGGCAGGCAAAGCTGACGGGGGGACGGTGTGTGCAAAGGCCCAGGGTTATGAATGGCGGCACAGTCCCAGCAGGAAAGGCGGCCTGCATTTGTTAGGTCTACAGATCATATGACTTACTTGATTGCCTCCACGTATCCTACTGCACCTTGCTCTTCATCCTCTCTGCATCTTGTTGGGAGCACATACCACATGTTTTGTATTTCTCTTTTATTTTCTGTAGAAAATCGCTTTCAAAGGCAAGCTCTTCCTCTCTGTATTCTTGCCCTTGCTTCCGTCCCCTCGTGCATTGTGCATCACAGTCTTTCTTAACAAGCCTTGTGATGGTTTTTCTCCCTGATTATACATCAAAGGACAGAAGTCTACCCATACCTACAATTTGCCAAAGACAGTGTAGGTAAACTGTCCGCAGCCACCACGCTGTGGACTGAGAACTTCCAGTCCTCTCTATTAGGTCTGTGCCCCAATAGCAGGTTTTCACATCCACCCTTCCCACCCTCTGGAACCCAACAGGCGTTGTCCGCAGGGTCTGTGGAAGGGGCGAGAGCTCTTCCTCCGCCTGCTGGTTGCCCTATAGTGTTGCAGACTCTGACACAGTCTGTAGCTGTTCTTGGTGTGCCCCAGGTAGGCGAGACCCTTTAAAATCCCGAGCATCCTGCTCCCACACCTAGTTTAAGGACCCTCCCTGAGGAGTGTTCCCTGCATCCCCATGCAGACGGTAGCCTCTGGATATAGAAAGTAGTCAGCTGTTTGAGAAATAGTGCTGGCAGGGTCCAGGCAATTGGGAAAAGGCTGCCAGAGTGAGAGGGTGGCAAAGACGTCATATTCTTGCCTTATTTGGGGCCACCCACTGGAGTAGAGGACTCCCCAGACTTAGAGGCTGGACCATGTGTCCAAGAATGTGTTTCTTCTGTTGTCTTCGTCAACATTAAAATTTGCAGAAATCACACCAGAATTATGTTCTATTGGATTATTCTTATCCCTACTTCAGATTGCTATTGTTTGTTTATTTATTCATATTCTGTATCTTCTGGCTCTTTCAATGAGAAATTGGAAGTGAAAATATCAGGGTCCTTTTCTTCTTCCTCCACTTTAATCCAGTATCTCTGCAACTGAACATTCGATAATAACTGACTAGTGTAAAGTTCAAAGTAAAGTTCTTTGCCAAAGGACAAAGAACAAACTTGAGATATCTTTCCATTAGTTCATGTTTACAGATTTATTTACTTTGTCAGATTCCTAAGCACAAGTAACGTTGACATTCGCCTATTTAAAAAAAAAAAAAAAAGCAACTCAATAGGACATTTCCCTGGGAATATGGGCTAAATTCGCACTCTAAAATAGGGTCAAGATTTTCCTCCACAACCAGTCTGGGTCTCCTACAGCAGACAGACGGGTGATGAATACCTTCCAAATTTGAAGTCATTAAGTTTGGCAACAGTAATATTTGTCTTGGGAATTTTAAAAGTAGATATTTCAAAAAATATTTTAAATCGTGATGAAGCAATCATGGACCAGCTACTATGAGGTTATGAAACCTCCTGGAAAATACTCCATCAAATTAGTCACCAAATGAATCCACAGGTACCTGACTGATGTGACCAGCTATCTACAATTGTTAGAAATAAACCCATTAATTTGGAAGGCATCTTGATTTTATAATAAATGACCTTGTGCCCTTGTGTTTGGCAGAGATTAAATGGCAAGACCAGTTGCTGGTTGAAGCTGCTTCTGACAAGTGTCAATTGCAACGTATCATCAATTTGGGGTGAAGGTCTTCAAAGTTGCCAAAGGATCCCCTTCATCCACTGTGTCCCAATGGAGTCTATTTCATGCTCAAAATGTGTCAAGAAGGAATGTATCAAAAAACTAATGGAGGAGTAGAGAGTTTATCCTCTCTTTTTATTTTATTTTATTTTTTAATTTTTAGAGACAGAGTCTCTCACTGTCACCCAGGCTGGAGTGCAGTGGTGTGATGATAGCTCACAGCAACCTCAAACTGCTCGGCTCAAGTGATCCTCCTGCCTCAGCCTCCCAAAGCACTGGGACTTCAGGCGTGCACCACTGCACCCGGCCTACCCTCTCTTTTTAATTAGGATAGTCTGCACTGCTCCACTGAGGTGAGCCCCACCCCTGGAATCCTTGAGAGAGCAGGCAGTGGGTTTTCACAGCCACCAGCCAGGGGACACCTTAAACAGATCTCAGAATGGCAGGATTTCCCAAGATGCTATTTTTTCTGAATTGTAGTTTTCCACTAGTTGTGCTATGTGAAGAATTGCCTCTACGCAAGCAAAGAGGGACTTGGGGAAAGTTCAGAGCCATTTTCCTCAAATCATAAGAAAATAGGGCCTTCTAATGATTTAGTCGAAATTCTGGCTTTCATGATCTCACCAGATTCATGCCACTACAGCAATGTTCTCAGACCTGCCCTCATTTCCAGTTCTGATTCTGGACGCCTGCCTCCATGATATTTTGGCAAGGTGACATGACATTTATTTTTTGACTAGTATTTTATAATTGTGATAAGAGCCTTTTGTGAATCCATCGTCTTCCTGTTGCCTCAGTAACAAGTCCATAAATATTTTTTTGCAGCATATCACCGGTACTTACCCAACCATCGCTAAAAAGAAGCTTCATTAACAATCCTTATCAGACAAAATTTCAAAATTTAATCACCAACGTCCAAAAATCAGTTTCTAAATGAAATAATTCCAGTTATTCTAGGGAAGCAAGAAGTCTGAAGTAGTTACGCAGTATAATATTCTAAATTTTTATTTTGTTCCTTCATAAATACTTGCTACCCTTTTCTTAGAGGAGAATTTAAGAAAGCATTTTGATTTGTAGAAGCTGTAAATCAAATGCTACAGATAAAACACAATAAATGTAAACTCGAGTGCTTGAGCTTTGTAATATTTGTTTGTAGTTTTATAGAATTGCACACATGATTTATTTACATACAAAGGATCAGTGTTACCCAGACATTTACTAGGCGGGGTTAGAAGGATTTTTAAGGGGGTATTTTACAAGATCTGCTGTCTATTGTAACTTTAAATTCTGTCTCCATTGCACAAAGTCAACTGTGGAATAGGAAGGGAGTTTCTAACGGTGATGGAGAGAAGTCGATGGTTAGATACTGACATAACATATAATTCCTTCTAGCCGAGAATCCACAGTCACGTTTTGTCTCACTCCTAACCTGGCAAATTGCTTCGTGATGCTCAAAAGAAATACTCTCTAGGGATTAGGGGGATGGGGGGCAAATCAACAACTAAAGGACACAGGGAGCACTAAGGGGGGCGGGGGAAGGGCATGCCTTTAACCCGCACTTGGGTGAGGCAAAGGCATAAAGTGTAACTGTAGCGTTTGTACCCTCACAATACCCTGGAATAAAAAATAAATAAAAAATTAAAAAAATTAAAGAAAAAAAAAGCGCCTCTTGCTGCTAATCCTCTCTCCCTAGAACCTGCTTCCACCTCGTCAGCCCTCCTACTCCTCCCCCACACCCCACCCCCACCCCAGTACTCGCAGGACTCTGACCCCTCAACCTGGGAGGTCTGCTCAGAACACAGTAGTCTGCGCACTTCTTTGTGTAGCCTATTCGATGAGCCTATAACTTATTGATATACTCAGTAAATATTTGCCAGTGAGCTCCTCTGACCTAACCACTAGGCATGTAACACTGAGCAAGACAAATCCCCATCCTCATGAAACCACCTGTGTGGATGCGGGTAAGTGGTGCAGGGAGACAAGCAAACAGCCGCTAGCAAAGACCTATTCCAAGCCTCCAGCAGTGGGCACACAGGACACTGTGGGAGGACCAGGATGGGCAGGCCCAGAGCGTGATGGAGGGTTTTCCAGGTGGAGTAAACTGACATATTTGCACCCCACAGCCATGAGTCCTGATCAAGCACTTTATTTTTCCTATGCTAATCTAACCCAGAATGTAGGGGCATGTTTTTCGTGTATGCGTCTTCTGCAAATGTCCTTTCAGGTCTTGATCAGAATAAAGCAGGGGGATGTTTGAACATTCGGTTTTTGATTAATGCGTCAGTTGGACTTGTTTTTCTAGAAGAGAAAGGAAGGGAAGGGGTCAGGCATCCTCTCTCCCAGCCTCTGCACACAATCTCTAACCTCCCTGAGAGGCACCTGGATGCTTAGATTCTGTCCCAGCCCAACATTAGAGAATTTGTTCACTTTTAGGGGAAGAGGTTCAGAGCTCACTCCAAAGAGGTATTTTGGGGTCTCCAGTCTGGAGCTGCTGTTTTCTGAGACACCTTTCCCACCGGCCGTGGTTCAGCTGCCACAGCGTAGGGGTAGTTTATATCCTTCCTTTCTGGAGTCTGGGAAGCAAAACGCCAACTCACATTCTGTGTTTGCCAATGGTTAGATTGAAATTTTATCCTCAAGTTGAATTTTCTAAAGATAGTACGTTAGAAAAAATTTATAATAGAAATAAATCATTAATGAAAAGTGGAAATCCTTTCTATGTTTACAAGAGCCACATTCTTAAATTGGGGTCAGGATATCTATGAAGCCCTGACGTTATATGGATATGTTTGCACATGTTCCTAGGGAGTGGATCCAAGGCATTCAACAGATTCTGAACAGGGTTCGTGGTCCCAGAAAGATTATGGGCCACTGTCATAGGAAACATCAGTGTCACGCTGCTGATATAGGGAGCTAATTTGACCGTCTTTGTACTGTGAAAAATCTACCTTTGCCTTTATTGGAGAAAACACCCTAGTCATTAGCAGCACCATGAACGCTGGGAATGTTCTTAATTGAAGGAAACAGATTGTAAATACCTGGATAAAAGACCCAGACATAGAAATCTTGAATGGCTATATCAAAATGAACATATTAGTCTGATGAATCTTCCCATGAATATATCCAATGACCCAGATATGGGAGAATGTGAAAATTAAGTGAAGGCCTCTAAAACAAAAGGCTTTTTTACTCCTTTTCTGCCACAAGATCCAAATGTTGATTTCTCTGGGATTAGAGGCAAGGAGCTTGGCACAGAGTAGACAGACAAAAAAATCTTTATTTTCCCCAACATAAAACAAAATGGACGAATTCACAGGTGAAGCCTTTCGAATGATTGAGGCATAAATAAGTCTGATACAACTTAAATTTTCTAGAGCAAAAAGGAAGAAGAAAAATTTCCAAAATAATTCTCCTTTGCCACCGTAACACTGAAGCCAGAACTGCCAAAGATATCACTAAAATGGAAAACTATAAGCCAGTCGCATTTATGAGTGGAAATATAAAAAGTTAAATATCAGCAAATAGATTGCAAAAGTACAGTAAAATAATTAACTACATGAAGCATGTACCCAGATTGTAAGTTGGCTCAGTATTCAGAAAGCTATTAATATAATAAACTATATTGCTAGAAAACCACACAATCCTCTCTATAGATATTAAAAAAAAAGTATCTGACGAGTACAAGTTCATGCTTTAGTGAGATATGAGTTACTTACTTAACCTGACATATATTTATGTACATCTCAATCCAAATACCAGTATCACTTTTTCTATTGAAACATTAAAGTTGGGAACAAGATAAAGAGGTTACTAACCACTATTATTTAACATTGTTCTAGAATACAACCCAGTGGCATTGGGTGAGAGGAAGAAATGAAATTTCGATATCGGAAAGAAGACTACAAAATTACCATCGCTTATACATCAACTGATTATATTTTTACAAAACCCAAAATAGTTGACTGAAACTATTAGAAACAATAAATTATCTCTAATATGTAAGAATTAATGCCTCTACTATACACACAAAAAAACAATTAGAAAACGTAATGAAAAAAAGCCTCAATTTTAATGTTAACCAAGAAAAATAAAATGCCTTAATAAGAAATGTACAGGACCAATATGAAAAAAACTTTAAAACTATTGAAAGAGAAGATTGAATATATGCAAAGACAAAATGTGTCCCTGTTTCAGAAGCTCAGTATTTAAATTAAATAAATTTTCCCTAAATTAATTTATAAATTCAACACAACTACAACTGAAATATAAATGCTTTTAATAGCAGAGTAGCTCTAAGTTCATCAGAACTGATATGTGAGAAAAGCAAGAAAGTTTTTGGGAAATGAGAATAATGAAGAAAGACTAGCTTGCCAGGAATTAAAACATACTATGAAGCGATAATAATTAAAACAGTTAGAGAAGAAATAGACTAATAGAACAACAGAAAGTAGGGAGTCAGGAAATAGACCCCATTATA
The DNA here is from genome assembly GCA_004363605.1 of Indri indri. NCBI lineage: Eukaryota > Metazoa > Chordata > Mammalia > Primates > Indriidae > Indri > Indri indri. The sequence goes on along the minus strand of RJWJ010021087.1, from coordinate 17,898 downwards.
TTGGGACTTTAGTTAATAATTAAGGTATATTTCAAATCTTTTCCTATAAATGATATAATGGCAATTGAACAAACAATTGAAAATATATATGTACATCAAACCCCCTTATCATTTCTGATTCTTTATGTATAAATTATAGATGGATAGAAGATTTAAATATAAAGAAACCATAAAATTCTAGAAAAAAGCATGGATAACTAATTTATAATTCCGGAGAGGAATAATCCTTTCTAAGCAGAAAACAAAACCTAAAGCCAGAAAGAAAAAGAACCAATACATTTCATTACATAACATAAAAACCTCAGAGTGGAAAAAATATTCCTGAAAAGGAAATAGTAGAAAGTAAAAAGAAGAAAGCAAACTGATGAAAAAAAGAATCAGGCAAAAGGTTAATTTCCTCAACTTACACAGAATTTGTTTATATTGTTAAAGAAAAGACAATTAAACGATTTGAAAAATGGGCAAAGAACCTAAAGTCAGTTTTTAGGGGGAAAAAACACAATGGCCAATAAATACACAAAAAGATGTTCCATCAAGAGAATGAGAAGACAAGTTACAAACTGGAAGAAAATATTTGTAAAAGACATATCTGATGAAGGACTGTTATTAAGGTATACCAAGAACTCACAAAACTCAACAACAAGAAAACAAACAAGCCAAACAAACAAGCCAATTTAAAAATGGGCAAAAGACCTGAACAGACTTCAGGTGTAAAACTGCTGTAAAAAATAAATAAATAAAGTCTATTTTTTTAAAAAAGATGCTACAATCGGATAGCAAAACTTCAAAGAAGATACACCAATGGCAAATTAGCAAATGAAAAAATGCTCAACATCATATGTCATTAGAGAATTGCAAATGTAAAACAACAATGAGATGCCAATACGCACCTATTAGACTAGCCAAAATCCAAAACACTGATAACACAAAATACCGGCAAGGATGCGGAGCAACAGGAACTGTCATTCGTTCCTGGAGGAAATGCAAAATGGTACAGCCACTTTGGAAAACAGTTTGGCAGTTTCTTACAAAAGTAAGCATACCCTTACCCTATGATCCAGCAATCAGGTGATATTCACCCAAAGGAGTTGAAAACATACATCTGTACAAAAACCTGCACTCAACTTACTCGTAATTGCCAAAACTTTGAAACAACCAAGATGTCCTTCAGCACACAAGTGCATGAATAAATTGTGGTACATTCGAACAATGGAGTATTATTCAGCACTAAAAAGAAATGAGCTACCAAGCTATAAAAAGACAGAGAGAAATATTAAATGCATATTACTAAGTGAAAGAAGCCAATTTGAAAAGGCTATTAAAATTCCATCTAAATGACCTTCTGGAAAGGGCAGAATCAGGGAGACCACACAAAGATCAGTGGTTGTTAAGAGGTAGGGGGATGGAGGGATGCATAGGAGGAACACAGGGGGGTTTAGGGCAGTGAAACCATTCCACATGATACTGTGATGGTGGGTACATATCACCATACGTCTGTCAAAATCCATACAATATACAGCACCAAAAGTGACCCCTAATGTAAACGATGGACTTGGGGTAATGATGTGCCAGTGCAGGGTCAACAGTTGTCCCAAATGCACCATTCTTGTGCGAGATGCCCACAGTAGGGGAGGCTGCGCATGTACGAGAACTCTATTTGCAGTTCTGTTTTGCTGTGAACCTAAACCTGCTGTAAAAAAAATAAATAAAGTCTATTTTTTTAAAAAGATGCTACAATCAGATAGCAAAACATCCAAAGTTCGATGGTACCCAGGGATGATAAAGGTGTGAAAGAAGCATGTGTACACTATTGCGCCATTTTTCTCAAAGCAGTTTGGCAAGATTTATCAAATTTATCAAAATTTCTCCTAGGCATGTTTGCAAAAGATATTTGAGATACAGAGACAAGAGTATTCATTGCCGCTTTACGAGAATAGCAACTATGGGGAAGACCAAAGTGTCCACAGTGGGGAGACTGGATGATGCGGCCTCAGGGCAGAGTCGGGGGGTCTGACTGTGATTATGTTTTACGAAGGGAAAAAGCAAGGCAGAGAAGAGTGCTTTTAATATTACCCCATTTGTGTGATTTTTAAATTAATAGTTACGAAGATAAAAATTAACTTATTTGCAGGAAGGACAACAAGACATGAGTAATGCTGGCTCCCTTGAGGATTATGGGGAGGGCGGCTGCGCAGCCTCATGGGCAGGATTTCACTTATTTTGTACCTTTTTTTAAAACCTGTATATTTTCTGACACGGGGTTATTTTCCCTTTTTTTTTTAACCTGTTTATGTTTAATAACAATAGATTTCTTTTTAAAAAAATCAACAGGATTTATCAAAATAGTGGGATTGTGGCATTTTATGTTTTCTCTGTTGTTTCACTATTTTAACATCAATAATGGTTTTTTACAAGGAAAAAAGCCAATTACATTTTTTTTTTAAATGCTCCCTTTCCTCTCTTCCCACAACTGGTCTGGCTAGATCGTTCTAGATGCGTAAATAACGTGTACTGTCACAGCTTAACCCATGACGCAGAAGGAAAGCAGGTCTCCTGGCACATGCTGATGTAAGAGCTAAAACCAATTGCCAAAACCCCTCCCTTCCAGAGCCAGGATCACATGCCCATTTCGTCTACCCATCCACCCCCGCGTCCATTCCTATGGGAATGATAAACAGGAAAAAAGACAAAAAAACAGGATCAATGCTGAAACCCATGATTTAACTAAAACCATAGATGAAGAAAGTGCTCAGACCAGAAATTGAGAGGAATTCCACGGGATTACAATATCATTAGGAAGCCCCAAGCTTGGAGCACGAAGCGTTAGGGGCCGAGCAGGTTGGGGGTACTGGGGGCACTCGTGGGCCTCACGCCCACACACAGGGACGACCTCTGTGCTGCTCCTCATGCAGTTTGGTGTCACTCAGCCTTTCTTCCTTTCTTCCTTTCTTCCTCCCCCTTTCTTTTTTTAAGCTTATTTTTTCTTTGCTTGTACATAAAAATACAAATTTAAGTAAAGTGTTCCTTTTAACAGCTGGTGTATCACTTTTTAAAATTTTTTTATTATAGTAAAATATACATAACGAAATTTACCATCATAACCATTTTTAAGCATATAGCTCAGTGCATTAAATTGCATACGCATTGTTGTGCAACTATCACCACCATCCATCTCCAGAACTTTTTCATCTTCCCAATCTGTACCCATTAAACAATATCTCTCCATTTCCCTCTCCCCAAGCCCCTGGCAACCACCATTCTACTTTCTGTCTCTATGAATTTGACTGCTCTGGGGACCGCGTGTAAGTGGAATCACACAGTATTTGTCCTTTTGCGACTGGCTTATTTTACTTAGCATAATGTCTTCGAGGTTCATGCACGTTGTAGCATGTGCCTGCATTTCCTCCCTTTTTAAGGCTGAATAGTATTCCGTACTATGTATATGCCACGTTTTGTTTATCCATTCCTCTGTTGGTGGATACATGGGTTGCTTGGTGTGAATTCCAAGTGGGGTCTTTTACAGGAGACCCCACTGGTAATTTGGGCAGGAAAATTATTTGTTGTTGCATTCTTTGCATTGAATGATGTTATCAACACTCATTATATATAAAAAGTATTCTGTGGTTCAAATAAGGAGAAACATCAAGAAAATTCATAGAGGTTGGTTCCTTTTGAAATAAATTCAATGCAATAAACTGGAGGAAATTCTAGAAAATTCCACATTGTTCTCAACATGATTCAAAAGAACATTGTCTCTTTGAAACGTCGTAAGAGAGGAATGAATGATAAGAAGGACAGTGAGGAGATAATGGGGCCCACCTTTCACCAGCTGTCACAGGTGTATGACTTAGAGACTAGGAAAAGGAAGTACCGAATTAGAAGAAAAACTAAAAAAATTCATCCCAAACCCAGTGAAAAAAGGAGATGAAAATGGAGACAGAATTTTTATAAACCCAGAGATCCAATCTATGAACAACAGATGTTTCCAAAAAAGAAAATAGAGAGAGAAACATAATAACCAATGAAATAAAAGATGAAAAGGTTTTCTGATCCTAAAAACACACTTTAGGATTAAAACAGAAAGTCTTCATCATATTTCAGATATGATGAAGCCAGTATTTATATAATAAAATACATATGTATGTTTATGGTAGAAAATTAAGTATACACATAAATAAGAAAAAATAATAATAATCCCACACACGGCAAGCCTCTGGAACAACTCAGTCAGGGATTTCTGAAGGAAGAATTTTCAAAGTGAAGAATCCTACAAACAAGCAGGAGAAACTGTCAGGATACCTGGAAAATAACAAAGGCCAAGAAACTTTGACCATTCTCTCCACAGCCCTAAGGTTGCTTGGTATGATGACTGTTTAACAGGAAAAAAATTGTTCTCTGCTGTACCAGTTGTCTTTGATGTATGAATGTACAGAATATAGAAATTCTCAAGCATATAAAAATACAGAAACTGCCCACATGTCAAAGATACAATTTCAGGCTTGAGAAAATTATGGATGGAAGAAACTGGCCATGAATAAGGAAACTAGTCAGCTTTAAAGAGATAAGGGGAAATATTGCAAGCATGTATTATTATTTTATTATTTGAATATATATTGTGTGATTTGGTGCACCAATCAGCTAAACAAAAAATATTTCAATAATCAAAGAAATATTCTTAAAGACATGTAAGAAAAAAAACTCTTTAAAAATCAAGACTTACCATGGTAAAGATGACTTAAGGCAGCAGCATTACTTGTTGAGGCACGTATATATAATCATATGTATATGCATTATTTTATTTTTATTTACATAGTTTGATCATTGCCACACAATCCAATAAACCAAATATGTCCTCATTCATTATAACACTTAACCATGAAACACTACAGGTTTCTAAAATTAAAATCGGGACCAAAATAAGTATATAGGAATAAAGTACATAGGACGTCACCATTTCTCACACTTAGAAAGTGAATGGGTAGTGTATGTTCCTTGGGAATGCACACAGACTAAAAGAAAAATATCACCCATAATCTCACCAGCCAGGGAGCTTCAGGAACTCACAGAAATGAAGGGCTTTGGATTATCTCTGGCCCCAGAGCCAGCGTTTGGAATCAGTGTAGCAAGTTTCCCTGGGAGAGGGGTGACCAGCCAGCATCTGGGCCATGTGGATTCTCATGGCCAACTGGCACCAGGCCCTTTACACAGTAAGATGGCAAAAGTCTAGCTGAAAACATTCTGGTTTTTACATCCTAAATGGCCTCCCAATATGAACTCTTTTTATTAATATTTCATTGAAGGATAAGAAATTTCAACTATAAAGATCCTTACTCCAGATTTACAACTTTCCGCTCCAGTGTTCAATTTAGTGGACACGTTCTAGGGGAAAAAATAAAAATTCTTTCAGAGAAAAGTCTTGAAAGTAAATTCTTACTTCCCAAAGATCTCACAGAGCTGACGGCGGGAGTAAATGCAGTCTGGCCTGTCAGCAGGGTGAACGAATGCAGGATACGACGCAGTCTAGGAGGTCGGGGATACCTGGGACTGGGCTCCTCCCACCCCAGCAGAAAAATAAGCCCCGGCCCCATGTGGCAGATGCAGGCCCGATTCCCCACTCCCAAGGGGGCCACCCTTCCCTCATGCCAACTGCATTCTCAAACCTAACTAACTGTTCCGAAGGTGCTTTTTACCTTTCTGCCCTTTGAGGAAAGTGAAGTTCAGGTTGATGAACAAGTGGACTCTCTCTGATCTATCCCTTTGCTTCAAAACACACAGCATGACTGACCTAAGGAGCAAAGCTCTCAGAATGCGCTTACTCAAGAGTTCGCGTTGTTCACTCTGCACCCTCACCCTGCCCCCTCACAATAATTAATCTCAGGTCCTGGTAGATCATTAGATCCCAATTCCTTCCACCATGGGTGAAGATGTCCCTGAATTTAAGGAGCTGTAGCTGACCAGAGAGACAGGACCAGCACTTTGAGGTCGGGGGTCTTCTCCAGTGCTGTTTTGTGAAAGAATCCAAAAAATGAGAATCAAATACCTGCATTTTAATGCACAGAGGTGACATTTTTTCTTGAGTGTTTCCTATGTTACTTTTAGCAAAGTTGGCAGAAGCCCTTAAATTAATCAAGTCCCTGGGTGCAATGCCAAGGTTTAAAGGCCCTTATCTGAGCTCACTGCCAAAGGGAAGCCAGGCTCATCAAGCGGCCCTTGGATCAAAGGGAAGGCTGATCCTCGGGATTCTCTTATACCTCCCCTGGGGCTATGGATAATTTCCTGGCCTGTGCTCTTGACCTCAACTGTCTTTTATGAAACATGGCTGCTTTGTCAGAACCTGGAGATGACTGCATTTCCGACGAGGTTAGTAGACCCCTCGCATTAACACTCAGTTTATGGGTACAACATAGTTACACATACAAATTTGCACATTTGCACATAGTCACTAATAAATAGTCACTGTTCTAAAGAGTTTTGAGTTTAATCAGAGCCTATTTAATTTTATCAGTATTTTATCAAGTATGCAATATGTATATATGTGTGTTACACTTTCAGATTTTTAAGAAAATCTTCCTTGCTTAACACTGTCAACATTAATCTAAGTTTTTAAAAACAAAGTTGCTTGGAATCATTTCTTTTTCTTTCAAGACCCTTCATTTCTAGAAATTTCTATGTCTATTTAGTTTGCTTTTTATTAAGGACTTAAGAGCCCATACGAGGTGATTTTGCTTTCCTGTGTGCACAGTGACTACTGGGGTTGGGGGGGAGGACTTATCAGCAGTATGTTTATTCAAGAGTGGGAGACTCTAACTTTTCCAAGGACAACTTTTACGGTGGGTGGGGTGGGGCTCTCTCAGATAATCTGCCTTGTTCCCTCAGACACCCCAACCAGGCATTGTTGAAACCTTTTACATTTTGAACAGGAAAGAAAATATGGACAACCTACACTCAGTTGTAGGACATGGGGGTGGGTACTGCTTACGCCGCCTGTGTGTGTGTGAGTGCCGTCGCCCGCACCAGCACCTGGTTGTACTCATAGGCATGGGAGGTTAAGACACACTGAAGTCAAGCACAAGTGGATTCAAATCCCTGCTCTCCAGCTGTGCGAAGGGAGTAAGGGCACCCTTTCGGATTAGTAGGATACCCAACCCCATCAGTTACGTAGGTAATTTTTACTTTAATCTTCCTTACACTTAGTTCATACTCTTATCCTTTCTGGAATAACACAGGGAAAGAATGGAATAAAAAAGATGGATTCTGTCATTTGCCACAATTCTTCTTCTTAGGTTGTGCAAAGTAAAGTTGGACTAATGCTTTACTCATTTATTGCCAAATATTATTCCCAAATTATAGCCAGGAATGCCAAAAACCTGAAACGGGGTGTTGCAGCTCCTGGCCGTTGGGGTTGTTCATGTAGAGTTAGGGCCCAGAAGTGACAGTTGTGGGTGCTCAGTCCTGTCGTTTGTGAGTCTGATCCCTCATGAACGCAGACAAAAATCAGTGACCGCTGTTCTTATTATGCAGAATTGCTCCGTAATACAAGGCTTAAAGAGGATTCTGCTGTGTGCTTTTATATTCATGTAAAATAGATGACCATCCTCAGTTCCCGCTGCCACCCTACCTCAGCCACCCGCTCCTGAGGTTCTCCTCTAGGTCTCCGCGACGCCAGTCTGCTGATCCGAACTGCGTGATCTCTCTCGTGTCTTCACTCCCTCCTTAGCTACGATTCAGTCATATGTCACTGCAATCCCTTTCTTGCTACTGTAACCGTCTGTCACGCTCACCTGGAAGAGCCCAACCCTGGTTGAACCCAATTCCCCGTCTACTCATTACTTGCTTCCAGGCAGCAGAAGAGTCTTTCTTTAATCTTCTGACCACAAACCTCAGGGGCCCTTTAGAACTGGCTCCTGAAAGCACTCCACCTGTCCCTCATGGACAGGAGGCTGCTTCACACTGTCTTCTTTTTCTTCAAACCTACACACCTGTCCCTCTCACAACTCCCCTGTCAGTTGGGGACCTGCCTCTTTCATGGAGAAAGCAGAGGCGGTCAGAGCACACCCAGCTTGCCTTCCCACCCCCACATGTGCCTGCCTGTTGGGGACTCACATGCTATGCCCCCTGCGCGTGACAGCTCTCTCAGGCCAGCCTCTGCATTCGTGCATGGGGTCCTGTCCCATCTCGCCTCCTAAGAAAGCTTGATCCTGAAATTAGCTCCTCTTGCTCGTTCACAGCCAGCTCTCCTCTCCACTCGATCCTTCCCATTGCATCCCCTAACAACCCTGCCCGAAACTCCCCCGCGGCTCTCCTGGCCCGCTGCTTCCTCCTTCGTGCCCACTGTATTCCCGCCGCGCCAGCCCTCTCTCTCACCCCAGAACGCAGCAAGCTGGTTCTTCCCTCAGGTACGTCGCACTTCACGTTTCTCTGCGTGGGACATTTCCCCCAAATATTTAAATGATCCCCCTGTCCTTCCATTTAGGGCTTTTTTCTTAAATGCCACCTCCTCAGAGAGTCCTTACCCACTCCATCTAAAATATTCTCCACGCACCTCCAGTCGCTCTTCATTTTCATGCATGGTGCCCGTGTTGTCATTGGCTTGTGTCTGCTGCCCTGCTGAAGTGCAGGCTCCAGGGGCAGGGATGGTTCCAGCACCCAGGAGAGCAGTGCCCGGCACGTGGTGGACGTCCCATAACACATTTGTATCCGAGGGCTTGGGTTCAAGCCCTGGCTCAGCCACTTCATAACTTGGTGGCCTTGGGCAAGTTATGTAACTTTTTTGAGCCTCACTTTCTGAATCTATAGTGATACAGATAGGTGACAAAAATACAGCCCACTCCACAGGACCATTGAAAGATTGTGAGGATGAGAAGAAATAATGCCTGTGATGCTCTCAGCACTTGCTCACCACAGTAAAGACACAGTGAAAGTTAATTAGTATTAGGAGATTTGTGAGCTGATTCCATAAGGTTTCTCTGTGGGACTACTTCAGCTCTCTGGCTGCAGAACTCAGATTTCAATATCATAGAGAAGATAATGCGCATTTGGACAATATTCAGAAAATTTGAAAGTGCAAAAAATAATGACTGCCTGTAAGCAAGAGTTTAATCCTTACATTCAAGATGTTTCCTTTAAAGGAATTCACTGACCCTAGAATAGTCCCTGTGAGATGGATAGGTACATGGGTGGCTGGGTGGGAGGATGAGGAGTAGTTCAAAATGACTGAAATGTGGATTGTATTTTAACAAATATTTCTAAGAAAATACACTTGAGCCTTGAACAACACAGGGCTTAGGGGCACCAACCCCCACCGCCAGTCAAAAATGCGCATATGACTTTTGACTCCCCAAAACCTTAACTACTAATAACCTGTTGCCTGGAAGCCTTACCAATAACATAAACAGTCAACTAAACAGTCTATGTTGTGTGTTTTATGTACTATAGTCTTACAATAAAATAGGCTAGAGAAAAGAAAATCTGTTAAGAAAATAATAAGGAAGAGAAACTGTATTTACTATTCAGTGAGTGGAAGTGGATCATCATAAAGGCCTTCATCCTCATCATCTTCACCTTGAGTAGTCTGAGGAGGAGGAAGAAAAAGAGGGGTTGGTCTTGCTGTCTCGGGGGTGGCACTGCAAGTTTTTTCAAATTGTCCCAAATCTCCAAAAAATTTTCCAATATATTTATTGAAAAAAATTCACATATAAGTGGACCCACACAGTTCAAACCCAGGTTGTTCAAGGGTTACCCATAATTCGATCAGAGGGCACAAGTGAGTCTCGTTAATTAAAGATCCTGTCTTTGAAAATCACAACGTAGGCAACGCGAGAGTGGGCCTGAGCCTTCCATATAGCCCCTGAAGATGCAGAAGGCAGGAGGTATGAGGTTCTTAGACTCTGACCAGCTTTTAATAAGAGAATTAGAATTTTCCTGCACCGGTGAGAGAAGGGGAAGTACCCACTCTTCACATGATCCAGCAGCCCCTAGGCAGCAGGAGGCCCCTGCAGACACATCTGCAGGGAACACGGCAGCTGCTGCAGGGAGACAGGGGTGGGCTGCTTGGGCCAATAGCAGGCCCGTCCCTGGACCCGAGTCAGCTCTTCCTAGTTTCTCTTGGGAGGCCAGTATCCCTGTGGCATGTCATGGCACAAAAGATGCTGCATTAGCAAGAAAAAACACACTTTTGTCTGAAACTTAAATATGTTTTTACGTGGAAATACAACTTAGAAATTTTAAAGCAAGTCAGTGGGGGGAAAAGGGGATTTTGTGTAAAAAACAAAATCATTTTATAGGTATCTTTTCAGTTAGGGAGGAGTAGACATTATCACATTTTCACCATTACACTCAAGTGGATGAACCACATACCTCCTTCTTTGCATTATCCCTCAGCATTGATCGTCTATCTAGTGAGAGGGAAGGGTGGCTGGAAAGAGCTCTCTGCAGAATGCAGCGCTTTTCTTTCATTAAACAGACTGTTTGACCAAGATGCAACAGCAACCTGCATACTTCCTATGATTTAGTTTACCTAAACAAAGGCTTTGCAGTCAATTAATTTATAGCTGTTTTAAAAAGTAAAATTAAAGGAGTTTTTCTCTCCCAACCTCTTATGCTTAAATGCAAAGGGCTAATTCTCTTCATGCCTACATCCTTACCTGGACCTGGTGGTAAAAGACAAGACCCAGGTCTGGAAGGACAATAATTCTGAGGAATTTCATAATTTGTAAGAAAAAGATTCTGAATTCAAGAAAAGGGATTTGGCCAAAAGGGCTTCTCGTTCCCTCAGCTCCACCTCCCGGGCAGCCACCAAGTCCGCCACTGACCGCTGAGCGGTACTCGGCTCTCCTGTCCCTGACGCCTTCCTCCCGCGTGCTGACCGCCAGGGCTCTCGCCGTCGCTCGTCTAGACTGTGCAGCTGTCTCTGAATTAGTCTCCTGCTGCTGTCTTGTACCTTCTAATTTCGTGATTCTCATCCTTGAGTGCACACTGGCCTCACCTGGAAGCTTTGAAAAGGACAGATGGCCAGGTACCGCTGCCTCCAGGGGCTGACTCACGTGGCCTCTGCTCCGTGGCAGAGCCATCGTGCAAATCTAAGCATTACACTCCTCTCTCCAAATCATCTCCAATCGTTTACAATGGGCATTACCATATTACTTTTTAAAGTTATTTTTATGATTTAAATAAACATGTTACTTACCAAAAAAAAAAAACCCAAAAAGCTAAACCAAACCATCAATGGTTCTCTCTTGCCTAGAGGGTAAAGTTGAAATTCCTAAACATATACCACAATAAAAACAAATACAGTAAAAATAAACGATAAATAAATTAAGATGTCCCAGGCATGGCAAAGCAAGCTTCTATTTCCTGTCCCTCGCACAGCCTCACTGCACAGGATTTGGCGGGGCTGTGCCTCCCAGACACCAGGCGGGTTTGCATTTCTCTGCTCTTTCTACCGTGATTCCCTGGGCCTGCAGCCTCCTTCCTCCACTTCCTCACCTGGATTGTTCCTCTCATCCAGATACCCAGTTCAGGAATCTTATCCCTCTAGAAGGCTTCCACCATCACTACCAACTTCTGCCAGCCCCACGCTTCCCCTCTATAACGGTCGGTGCTATGTGTGCACGTGACTGGGCTAAGGGATGCCCCGACAGCTGGTAAAGCACTATGTCTGGGTGTGTCTGTCAGAGTGTTTCTGGAAAAGATTAGCATTTGAATCTGTAGGTTGAGTAAAGGTCACCTCGACAATGAAGGTGGCATCATGCAATCAATCGTTGAGGGCCTGAAGAGAAAAGAAAGGAAGGGTGAATGTGCTCTCTCTGCTTGAGCTGGGACATCCTTCCGCTCAGACCTTCAGACCAGGACTGGGACATACCTCGTGGGCTTCTCTAGCTCTTGGGCCTTCAGGCTTGGACTGTAACTACACCACCAGCCTTCCTGGGCTTCCAGCTTTAAGACGGCAGATCTTGGGACTTCTCAGCCTCCATAATTGTGTGAGCCAATTCCCAGAATAAATCCCTTTCTCTATGTCTATATATATCCTACTGGTTCTGTTTCTCTGGAGAACCCTGGCTGATGCACCCACCCTCCCTCTGGCCCCCTGCACCCCCTAGGCTGAGCTGACTCTCCCCACTGGACTTCAACAGCCTCCCGAGCGAACCTCGGCCATACCTGTGACTGCTCGGATTGAAGCAATCAGGTGCCCTGCCTAGAAAGATCAGTTCCTTAAGGGACGATGCTGCATTCCCCATGGCATTCCCAGGGCCTCAGCAGAGATGACAGTGGGTGAGCTCCCTCTGTGACACTCACAGCAGCCCCAGGCCGTCACCTCTCTAACTGCCCTTCTCCACCTCATGTGCTTTTGTGATGCCATCTCTCAACTTCTGTCTCCCAGGCTTTTGGGATATATTTGGGCATGGTTTGACTTTAGTAAAAGAACAATCTGTCAGTGCATGAGTACACAACGTGGTTACAGGTATGGGACACGGGGACATACCAGGATTGTCACTTACGGGGAGCTTAACCTTCAAGAAGGCTAGAGGGTAAGTTTTATGTATATAAAAATACACCATAAATTATTCTATAAACTATAATGTGTGCTATACACACAAGCATTTTCAAAAAGTTGGGAAACAAGATAAAATTATTTTAAGACAATTAGCTACATTTCCAAATAATATGGTTAATATATTTTTCTTGACCATCAAAATACCTTTTCAAGTGTTTTAAATTTAAAGCAATAGGCCCAATTGTTAATCAAGAGCTGCCAATTTTCTACCTCTACAAAGTGTCCTAAAAGTCTGGAAATGCAAAGGAAATTGTGTGTGTGTGTTCCTGGTGTGCTCCAAAAAGGATTTCAGGCTACTCACGGAATATATGAGCATGTGCTTTTAGACAATAAAGAGTGGGGCTCCAGGATTGGGTGAAGGCCCTCTGACCACGGCGGGCACACGCAGCCTGGGGCTGGTGAGGAAGGGGGTCCGGTCTCTGTGTTCATGTAACCTTTGCTAACAGATGAGCAAGGCCATTTATACAGTGCCTGGTTTCCACCTGGACACCGTTGCTCAGGAGAAATACCAATGTTGGTTTTATAATCAGGCAGATATTTCTCCCAAGGAAAAAGAATATGTTGAAAATGAGCTCTGGGTCATAAAGGAAATCAATTAAAGAAGGTGGTATTCTTTCCTATTGTTGTCTAACCCTGCAGTCCCCACCCCCTCAGGCTTCAGACTGGTGCTGGTTTGTGGCCTGTTAGGAACCGGGCAGCACAGCAGGAGGTGAGCAGCAGGCAAGAAACTGTAAGCTTCATCTGTATTTACAGCCGCTCACCATCGCTCACATCAGCACATAAGCTCTGCCTCCTGTCAGATCAGCAGTGGCATTAGATTCTCACAGGAACACGAACCGTGCTATAAACTGCACATGTGAGGGATCTAGGTTGTGCTCCTTATGAGAATCTAATGCCTGATGATCTGAGGCGGAGCCGAGGTGGTGATGCTAGCTCTGGGGAGCAGCTGCAAATACAGATTATCATCAGCAGAGAGGTTTGACTGCACAATAAATGTAATGTGCTTGAATCATCCCGAAATCATCCCTCACTCTCCTGGTCCGTGGAAAAAATTGTCTTCCGTGAAACCAGTCCCTGGTGCTGAAAATGTTGGGTACCACTGGTCGAACAAATTTCACAAAGTTAGCTCTCAGTTCTTTAGGTCAGCACAGCATGGCTGGATTCTCTGCTCAGTCTATTGCAAGGTAAATACTTGATAATCAGTGTGTCAGCCAGGCTGACCTGTCACCTGGAAGTTCTAGGGAGAGCCTGCTTTTAAGCTCATTCTTGTTATTGGCAGAATTCAGTTCCTGTGGTTGTAGGACTAAGGTACCCCTTTCCTTGGTGGCTCAGCCAGGGGCCACTCTCAGTTCCTAAGGGTTGCCCAAATTCCTCACCACACAGTCCCCTCCAACTTCAAGCCAGCAATGGTGTGTCAAAACTCTCTCTCCAGATTTAAAGGCTTATATGAATAGGTCAGGCCCACCCATATAATCTCCCTTTCTTAAAGTCAACTGTGACGCATAATATAACCCAGTCACAGGAGTAATTCACAGTCCCTGGGATTTTTCAAAGCACGTACACCACAGGGGCAGGAAGTCTTGGGGCCCATCTTAGAATTCTGCCCACAAAAGCTCAGAAAGGTCCATCCCCTCAGGAAAGAGAGGCGCCAGGCCATACCAACCCACCCAGAGTTTCTAACTGCCACACGATGCAGAAACCCACTCCCAGGGATGTGCATCCGCCATGAAAAAGCAGTGCTGCCATGGCTCAGACAGCTACCCCCAGGTCCTCTTAACTCCCTGCATGTTTCTCCTACCTTCTAATGAAACCCTTCCAGAAGTTCTTCCCACCCCCACATTCCCACCTGCTTCAGGCCTGCTACCCCTAATCTCGAGTTGGGCTCCCTCATTCCAGGTCCATGGGCTCTAAAATCAGCTCCCAGATGAGGGAGGGATACCCATCAGCTCTCCCATCTGGGCCAACTGAAAGGCGCAGAAGCCAACATAAGCTCGCTGTACTGCTGCTTTTATTTTTTATTTCACATAGGGGCAGTTTTTGTTTACAAAATAATTAAAATAGCAGCTTGACATGAATTCCGTGGAACACTGGGAATAGAAAAATATGTTAAATCAATCCAGATGAGTGTGGCATGCCAGACAACGCATTTGTTTTCCTGAGGTGTGTGTTTATAATAATGTCTGAATGAACAGAAACATGATCCAGCCATATGGAAGGCACAGAGGCAGCTTCCAGAAATGCCTTTTGGTCACATCTTCTTCTCACACCAACTTTTTCTTGCAATGAAGCCATCAGCCCTCATTCTCGACCTCCCTCAACCCCTCCCTTGGGCTGGCGTCCAGTGGGTCAAGGTCGCAGATAGTGGTTCGTCATCGGTCTTCCTGTCCTACCTTTTGCTGAGTCTTAGAGGATCAAGATCTTTCCCTGTGGTCTTCAGTCATCAAAACTACTACAGTGTTGGTGTCTTTCTGTTTAAAGGACTCTCTAAGGTTCCTCAAGTTTGAAGGAGGAAGTGGGTTTTAAACATTTTTTCAAAGGAAACTTTCCCTCTTGCTTCTGCCTATATATTTACCTCATTCCACAACCAACTAGAGCAACAGGACCATCTTCAGATCTTTACAGACTCGAAGACATGAGGAAAGTATTAACAGCAGCAAGATAGCTAAGTGGGAAGCCTTTTAAAACGGATACAAATGTACTATCCTGATAACTCACAGGTGTTAGACACAGATCAGTGTTTTTTGTTGATTTTGAGTGTATGGGATATTTATAACTCTCCTAAGCTCGACCAAACTATCTAATGAGTGGAAATGGATCTCCCTTCTACAGTGAATTCAGGGCTCTGGGCCGTGGTTTGTCTGGTGCTATAGTTATGTGACCTCAGGCAGGTCTCTTCATTGATCTGTTCAATTCCTCATCTGTAAAGTAAGAAATCAGATATTAGGCAATCTGCTAACATGATTCTCAACAACAAAACATCAGCAGTTAAAAAACATAATAAGGTTGGCCTAACTTAGAGTATTTATTGTGCTCCAGCCTTTGGCTAAGTGTTTTACAGCCATTTTGTCATCCTGTTATTAAGAGAACTCATTGGGATAGGTTCTATTATGGTCTTCATTAGGTGGAAAAGAAAACTGAGCATTAAGGTAATTGATTGCCTTGCTCTGGGCCACACAGTATGAGCAGGAGCTGGCAGAGAGAGGAAAGTGCTGGCTTCAGCCCTCCCATCTCTCAACAGCATATTGTCACCTGCCTACCTGTGACCACCTCCATAAATGCCCCCTGACCAGCCACCCACTTCATATCCAGGGAATTCAACAATAGCTCCTAAATTTTTAATCTCTTTGAAAGAAGGAATAAAACATTACTTGGTTATTATGCTATATAAAATCTACTTTAAACCAATAGCCAACATCAAATATTGGGGTTAAATGCCACAGCAAGGATTGCAAATTCAGAAGCTTCTAAGGAGCCAGGTCAGGATTACACTCCTTCAAATCTAAGGTGCCATGGGTGTTAAGACCAGTCATTGATTTTCATATCGCCACGCTAGAAAAATGTTTCCAATTATAATTACAAGAAACATCAGTGATTAGCCACACCCTGATTTCGGAGATGTGAAATGTGAAGCAGTAGGTGTCAGAATTGATGAAACACAAGTACAGGATGCCTGGGAAGGTGTGATGCTTCTACAGAGGACTGTTGTTTCTCAGCACCAGATGCTTGGTGCTGGGCATTCTGCATTTTTAAAAGAAGTCTGGAATTCACATTTTAAGTAAATATTCTTTTTTTCCATTATACGAAATATTTAATTAGAGAATATTGGGCATTTATATGTTTGAAATATTCTCAGCTTAATTTCTATACAGAAGCTATATTCTTTGCATTGCGCCCATTGTTTTTATTTTATTTCATTTCATTTTCCCATGCTTTATTAAGGTATAAGTGATTTAAAAAATTATATATATTTATGGTATACATGTGGTGTTTTGATATCTATATACATTGTGAAATGATTAAATCAAGCTTTTTTCTTTTCTTTTTCTTTTCTTTTTTTTTTTTTTTTTTTTTTTTTTTTTTTTTTTTTTTTTTTTTTTTTTTTTTTTTTTTTTTTTTTTTGCTACATTGACATATTGCACTGTGATGAAGAAGTCAGGGCCTTGAGTGCACCCATCATTGGAGCAATGCACATTATACCCACCTAGCAACCTCCCCTCATTCACCCCCCACTCCTCCAAGTCTCCATTGTCCATCATTCCACACTCTGCTTCCATGTGTACACGTTATTTAGCTTCCACTTACAAGTGAGAACATGCCGTATTTGTCTTTCTGTGTCTGAGCTGTTTCCCTTAAGATATTGTCCTTCATTTCCACCCATGCTGCTGCAAAAGACATGATTTCATTTTTTATGGCTGAATAGTATTCCATTGTGTATATGTACCACATTTTCTTTATACATTCCTCTGTCGATGAACACTTAAGTTGATTCCATACCTTTGTGTTGTGAATATTGCTGCAGTAAACACAAGAGTGCAGCTATCTTTTTTATATGCTGATTTATTTTATTTCAGATAGATACCAAGTAGTGGAATTGCTGGATTGTATGGTAGCTCTATTTTTAGTTCTTTGAAAAATCTCCATATTGTTTTCCATATAGGTTGCACTAATTTATATTGCCACCAACAGTGTATTAATATGAGTTCCCTTTTCTCTGCATCCTCACCAACATCTGTTATTTTTTGTCTTTTTCATAATAGCTTTTATGATTGGTGTAAGATATCTCATTGTAGTTTTAAATTGCATTTCTCCGATGATTAGTGATGTTAAATATTTTTTTCATATGCTCATTGGCCATTTGTTTGTCTTCTTTTGAAAAAATGTCTATTCCTGTCCTTAGCACCCCTTTTTTTTATTTCAGCATATTATGGTGGTACAGATGTTTAGCTTACGTATGTTGCCTTTGCGCCCCCTCCCCCACCAAGTCCGAGCTTCAAGTGTGTCCATCCCCTGGATGGTGTGTATCACACTCTTTGTGTATGCATATATCTGTCCCCTCCTCTCCCCTCCCCCCTGCCCGACATCCAATAAATGTTATTCTTATATGTGCACTTATGCTTGGCACCCTTTTTAATGGTGCTATTTGGGATTTTTTGTTATTGTTTGAGTTCCTTGCAAAATTCTGGATATTAGTGCCTTGTCAAATGTATAGTTTATAAATATTTTCTACCATTCTGCAGACTGTTCACTGTGTTGATTAGTTGACTATTTCTTTTGCTATTCAGAAAGTTTGTAGCTTAATTAAGTCCTGTTTATCTTTTGTTTGGGGGGGTTTTCTGGGAAGGTTT
>RJWJ010021086.1:0-28308 GCA_004363605.1 Indri indri | reverse complement strand
TTCTCTATCTTGACAAATGGTATAAAAGCCCCAAATCTGGGACTGACCCTTGATTCTTCCCTCCCATCCTGGTGATATCTACCCAATCATCAAGTTCATTAGATTCTGCCTTTATTTTATCCATTGCTATCATCATAGTCTTATCATCGCAATGGTCACCTGGATTATGCAATATCCACCTGACGAGTTTCACCAACTCTGTTCCTGCTCCCAACGCTCCAGTCCACTTTCCACACTGTAGCCAGAATAAGCATGCAAATAGGGTGCCTTACTCTGCTCAAAACGCTGTAAGAACTTCTCACTGTCCTTAAAGTCCAAAATATTTTATATGGCTTATGAGGTTCTTTGTGATCTATTTGCTGTTCTCCAGTATCATGTCTTGTCATACTTTGCCCCTCACACATCTGAACACTCTTTAGTTCTACACACTCACTGTGCTCTTTCCACCAAACCACTGTAGGCCTTGCTAGTCTATCAGCCCAGCCTGACTATAAGTTCTGTGCACCTAGGGCCTATTTCTGTCTTACTCACCACAGTGGCCCCATTTAGTAGGCTCTTAACCAATATTTATAAGTAAACATTTGTTAATTCTAAGATGTGCATTTCCCCCCACATTTTAACATCTCTGAAATTGGCATATACCTTGTATCAATGGCATGTCACTGTTTAATTTGCAGCATTTTCTTAGCAGTATATAAATTGAAGTTTGTTTTGCAACTGATGGCTTCTTGGAGTCTATGAAGTATGACACTCATCATTAAGATCATTCAATTACCTTCCTTTACTCTAATTCCCTGATAATCTTCTGACTGTAATTTAGCTTCCAGTGTAGATTTTTCTTTAGGCAAAGAATATGCTGACCAAAGGCCATTAAGAGTTCTGAACTATTTGCCACTCAGCTTTTTCACTGTAAATTAATAAATTAGCAATTTTTTTTATACATCATTAGGACTATTTAGCACACATCAGTCCCTCTGATCCTGATGTACTAGAGTGCACTGACAAATCCACAATGCTGTGAACTAGATCTTACAATGGTGCTTTTTATACTAATCATGTCCTGTATATCCCTCTATCTTATTACTTGCTATATTAAATTTATATCAGAATCATTAAATATGTGGTTCTGCAATCAGACTGCCTTGGACAAGTTATTTAATCTCTCAGCCTCGGATTCCTCATCTGAAAAATAAATAACCTTCCTAGTAGGTTATTGTGATACAAAACACAAGTAAAGTGCTTACAACAGTATCTGGCACAGAGTAGATGCTCAAAGCATTTTAGCTGCTATTATTATCATCATCATCATCATCATCATCACTACCATTACCATTCATTCATCAGACTGTAAGATCCCTGAGAGCAGAAACAGGGTTTTAATTCATCCTTATGTCCCCAGGCACTTGATACTGGTATAAGGACAAGCAGCAGGTATTCTACTTTGAAGTCACCTCATGTCCATACCATCCTAGGAAACCTGCCCGATGGCTGGTCAGCTTCCCTAGATAAGATCTGCCTCACTTCTCTTTCTTTCTTCTTTGGCACAGGGTCTCGCTCTCTGTCCCAGGCTAGAGTGCAGTGGCATCATCATAGCTCACTGAAACCTCAAACTCCTGGGCTCAAGGATTCTCCTGTTGCAGCCTTCCAAGTAGCTGGGACTACAGGCATGACCCACAGGGCCTGGCCTACCTCACTTCCCTTTAACTGCAAAAAAAAAAAAAACCAGCCCATTCAATGTCAGTTCCTATCATGACCTTAATCCCCACCAAAACATACTGCCATCTCTAAATGTGATTTTATCCAGCCTTATAAGACCTATCCTTTTCCTTCTTTAAAGCTAACCCTTCTCCTGTACCCTCTCAAGTACTACTGTCATTCTTATTTAATACCAAGAAACTAAAGGTCTACGGAGGTCACAGTATTCTGCTAGTGAGAGGAAAATCCAGGTTTTCCTAACTCCATCATCCAGCTGCTTTCCCCATTTGAGTATTACAAACAATATTAAAAGGCAGATGACAAACCAGGGAAAAGTATTTCAATATTGGTATCAAACAGGTCCAGTATACTTCATATACAAAGAGCCATTATGAACAATAAGAAAAGTAATTTATCACAGCACAATTCACAATTGCAAAGATGTGGAATCAACCTAAGTGCCCATCAATTCATGAGTGGTATACATACACCATGGAGTACTATTCAGCCATAAAAAGGAATGAAATAATGTCATTTGCAGCAACTTGGATGGAACTGGAGACCATTATCCTAAGTGAGGTATTGCAGGAATGGAAAACCAAAATCCATTATGTTCTCACTAATAAGTGGGAGCTAATAGATGGGTACACATGGGCACAAAGCAATATAAAAGACATGAGAAACCAAGAAGTGGGGAGGGCAAGAGAGAAAGTGTGGTATAAAAATTTACCTATTGGGTACAATGAACACTATTCTGGTGATGGGAACACCAAAAGCCCTCACTTAAGCATTATACCAGATAGCCATGTAACAAAAACATTTGTACCCCCTTAATCAGTATTTTGAAAGCAAAAAAAAAAAAGTCAAACACTATAATGGAAAGATGAACACAGAAAAGGCACAAGAAGCAATTCAGAAAAGAAAATATACTGATACCCACAAGCATATGAACAAATGTTCAATCTTACTTAGTAATTATATAAATGCAAATTAATATAATAAGAAACCATTTCTCATCTATTGAATCAGCAAGGTTTTATTTACTATTAGATAAGATTGGGGATGGGCATGATGGCTAACGCCTGTAATCCTAGCACTTTGGGAGGCCAAAGTGGGAGGATTGCTTTGAGGCCAGGAGTTTGAGACCAGCTTGGGCAACACAGCAAAACCCTGTCTCTACAAAAAATAAAAAAATTAGCTGGTGTGGTGGCGTGTACCTGAGTCCTAGCTACCTGGGAGGCTGAGGCAGGAGGACTGTTTGAACCCAGGAGTTTGAGGTTACAGTGAGCTATGACACTACTGTACTCTAGCCCAGGAAACGGAGCAAGACACTGTCTCAAAAAAAGGGGCGGGGGGAGTGTTGGGGAATTGTGTATTTTCATGCATAGCTGGTGGGAATATATGTGGAGGGCTATTTTGCAATACATGTCACCAAGTCTTAAAAATATGTACATCTCTTTGCTGTAATAATCCTACTTCCAGGAATTTATCCTAAGTAAATAATCATGGATGCTTTAGCCACAAAGATATTTATCACAGTATTATTTAAAACAGTAGGAAAATTGCAAACAGAAATAACCTAAATGTCCAACAGGGAACTGGCTAAATAAATAGAGAAAACATCCTTCACTTTATAGGACTGTTATAAAGGTTATATGGATTAAATAAGATAATGTATGTAAGCACTTAAGATAATGCTTGACATATATGCACATAATAAATGATACCTATTAATGCAGCCAATTTATAAGAAGGAATATTAAATAGCCATATTGCTAATAATGACATAACAGTGAAACAAAAAGCAGGCTACAATAAAGTATAAAGACTCAACTTTTGTTTTATTACCATACATATGAACACATATGCATAGTATGTCTGTATGTGTGTTAAGAAACTAAAGAATTTTTTAAAAAATGAGTGTATGCCAAAATGTTAGCAGTGGTGATCTCTTGGTGGCAAGATCTTATTTTTATTTTGTTTGTAATTTTCATAGTTTCTAACATACCTTAATAAATATTAAGTACATATTATCCTTTTAATGAGAAAGAAAAAAACTTACATGAATTTAGGTGGTTGTATTCCTTTAGAAGAAATATGAAATGTTTGTCTTGCTTATTTGGTCAAAGAAGAATACTTAAGATGAAATTTTATTCGGTAACTAAAATATCACAAAACATACACTTTGGTTTCATATTATAGATATTTAAGGGTCTGAAGAAAAAAAAGAAGGACAAAGGGGAAGAAGGAAAGAGAACAAATGCAGAAGGAGGGAGGAAGGAATGGGGAGAAAGACACACAGGGAAACACGCAGGGAAGGGAAGGTGGGATGCAGAGGCGGAGACTTCATGCTGAGGCTCCTTTACCAAGCACCTGTGTGCCAAGTACTGTCCATGTGTATGATACAACTTCTGCCTTCAGAGAAACTTATGTTCTGTCTATTTCCATAGTTTCCTGCCAAATAACAATAACAACAAACAAATTCTAAAAGTGACTCAATTAGAACTAAGAGTCTACCTAAGAGCTACCCAATTATAAGAGGAGAATCTGTTAAATACTCTGATGTTAAATACTCCGACATATAAATAACTCTGATATATCCTGCTATCCACCTGGCTACATCTTCAAAGTTAGCATTATCTTTTGAGGACTAATTTAACTAATTAAACTGTTCTCATGACTCTTCAGCTAGCCAAATCCTTAAAATCTGAGGGTGCTCTGTTCTGAGTGAGAAAACAGCCCACGAGACAGGCATTTTTCTTTGGACTTCAACAGAGAAAAGGGAACTAAAGAGATCCAGCCATGGGCAGAATTTCCTCACCACTAGTTAAGCAAAAAGAACAGCAGGCTAAGCTTTCTAGCTCTTTCTATTCTGCTACTCTGCAGACTAACAGAACCTAGAATCCTATGATTAGATTTTATTTAGAAACCTGAAAAATGTTTCATGCTGTTCAATTTATGCAAAGATGGCTAATCCCAGCACATCAAGTTCAAACTGAGATGCAATGATGGTGTTTACAAGGGGAGCTATTATTTCAGCCAGTTCCCTGGAAGCTGGATAATCAAATGCTTGTAAGATTTAGCATACACCCCTAAAATCACAAAGTGGTTAAAATATTATTTAATCTCATTTAATGGATGTGTTCCTGAAAAGTAGTGAATTTTGGTAAATCAAATCCAAACAAACTTTAAGAATGCTGAGAGGGTATTAAACAGACAGTGCCCTCCATTTTTTTAAGGTCCAGAACCCTTTCCTTTGAAAAATAACGTTTGCACATACACAAAACAAGTGTCACGTAATTTCAGGAGTTCTGAACCCCAAGTAAAGAACTCA
Organism: Indri indri; assembly: GCA_004363605.1. Lineage (NCBI taxonomy): Eukaryota > Metazoa > Chordata > Mammalia > Primates > Indriidae > Indri > Indri indri. The sequence goes on along the minus strand of RJWJ010021086.1, from coordinate 23,279 downwards.
CGGTCTTAAAAGAACTCACAGTTAAAAGGCACTCACAAATAATCCTTTTAAAAATAATGAGAGTTACGAAAACCAAATTTTTCAGTATTATAATCTGTATTTTCATCATATATGAGATTTATTTAAAGTGGGATTTTCACTTAGAATGCAAATTTGTGGTTTAGATTTTTGAAACACGGACCGACAGACGATCATGAGCGAGTGCCTGAGGCGTGTCTGGGCCCTTCCCAAGACCTTCTTACCAGTGTGGGTCTTCATGTGCTCGTCGAAGTACTGCTTCATGTTGAAGTCCTTGCCGCACCACTGGCACATGAACTGCTTGTGCCCGATGTGGATGCTCATGTGGGAGCGCAGCTGGTACTTGTACTGGAACCTTTCGTCGCAGTTCTGCATGGGGCGCAGCGGAGATGTCTGAGTGCCCAGCCCGGCAGCTTTACCCGAGCCCACCCCGGCATGGTCTCTGACATTAGGGTTATTTTTCTTCCTCAGAACAGAACCTGCTTGTGTCAGCTATTTGGCTTCGCTGTAATTCTGCTGCTGACTTACTAATAAAAGGGAAATTTCCTCACGTAATTATCACTGACGTACACTTAACTTTTCTGAGTCACCGAGCAAAGAAAAATAAGTCGTTATGTATTATTCCCAAGTTAACCTGAACTGAGAGTTAACAGCGTATTAAAAATGGCATTTCTCTACCTAGCAGCGAGAGAACAAAGCTCAGAGCGCGTGTCTGCGGGTTCTGTGGCGGGCAGCCTTGTGGCTTGGGCTCCCGCACGCCTCTCTCTCGCTGCTACACCATCTACACAAACACTGACCCCTAGGCCTCGGCCCGTGGGTAGCACATTCCTTACCTCACACCTGAAGGGCTTCTCTCCAGAATGCTGCAAGGAGTGCACCTTGAGTGACATACTGCGTTTGAATGACTTTCCACAGGTTTCACATGTAAATGGCATGTCTTTCGTGTGTGCTGCAACATAGAATGCACTTATACTCAAAACAAATCCACCAAAAAGTTCAAACTAGAAAAGACAGATGTCCTACTGTAAGGTAATTATGCCATCCTAATTTTCTACACTCTTGATTTGTGAGGCTTTAATAGTAATGTTCTGAAGAGAAAAATAATAGTGTTGAAAACAAATCTGGGGCTGGGCACAGTGGCTCACACCTGTAATCCTAGCACTCTGGGAGGCCAAGGCGGGAAGACTGCTTGAGGTCAGCAGTTTGAGACCAGCCTGAGCAAGAGCAAGACCCCATCTCTACTAAAAATAGAAAAATTAGCTGGGCATGGTGGCACACGCCTGTAGTCCTGGCTACTCAGGAGGCTGAGGCAGGAGGATCACTTCAGCTCAGGAGTTTGAGGTTGCAGTGAGCTATGATGATGCTGCTGCATTCTACCCAGGGAAGCAGAGCAAGACTCTGTCTCAAAAAAAAAAAAAAAAAAGAAAGAAAAGGAAAGGAAAGAAATCTGGCTGTGGAAGACTATACCATCCAATTTTGTGATGCTTATTGAGGACATGTTGCATTTAGTTTCAACACGTCAAAACTGATTAAAGTAAGGAAATTCTTCATATCCTGCCCAATCCAGGGCATAAAGCACATGAGGAAAACATAGGTGTGAGAGAAAAGAAGCAGAAAAAACTTACCAACCATGTGTTTCCGCACATGAGCCATGGTATAGAATTTCTTCTCACAAATTTCACAGGAAAACTTCTTTTCTGCATATCCATGGACAATCTTGATATGTTCATGAAGGGACCAGAGTTTCTTGAATGATTTGTTACAGGAAACACACTGAGCAGGATAAATAGAGAGAATCTTTATTTACAGGGGCTTGCAGAAAGCCATACCAGCCTACAGGCAGATGAAATGGATGTGCTTTAGGTTCATGGCACAAGGCCGGAATCCAGATAAATGCTATTATTCCATGGAGTGCACATTCCAACACCAACATCTGTATGTTCTATTTCCCAAGATGCGTCTTTTAGACATGCTTTGGGAATATGAAAGCAGTGGCAAAAGCTAAGATAAAAAGTGGAAAGTTCCACTAATATCAAAGAATTGACTGCTATTATTAAGTTAGTATTATACCTATGAAAAGAACCTTCAAGTTTCTTAAATATATGGATTAGCAAGGACAGCTGCCTCCTACACATGGATCACCATGCAGTTAATAGGTTTTTACCAGAGAACACAAACTAACTTAAATTAGCATAAATAAAAACAAGATAAAACAATATATATTAATGGCTATAGATCTGCAGGAGTATAAAAATGTTTTTATACCTTACAAAATACATTTAGAGTCTTCATTAACACATATAATTGAGATTTTATTATATTTTCCCAAATGTAATTTATTCTATTAAACATTTCCCTCTGGCATAATTTCACATAATCTCTAAACTGTTAGTATGACTCTCCCTTTTCCCCTATAGCCCGGATCTAGAGCTCTCTTACATGCATCTATAGAAAACACATGCCATACCGCCTAGGCCCTTGCATTATGAATCATTAATAGCCTGGAATATCAAAGTATATCAAAATAAAATATTTCTGGTTAAAGCAAAACAATACCAGAAAGTTGGTGGTAATTATCAGGCTCTGGGATACTTAGAGAACGAGTTAGTATTCGCTGTAAATAAAGATCTCTGAACATCACTGCCGCTTCAGGAAACAAGAACTCTGAGACAAGTTAAAAGATAAGCCTCTGGTTAGATATTGCTCTAGAAAAGGACAGACTAGTCCTATAAGCCATTTTGTAGGGCAGGGTTGAAATTTTTGCTTCCTACCAGGTCATCAGGATTGTTAGGATCTATGCATAAGAACAAAGCACACTGTTTTTTAGGAATATGAAGAGAGTTCATTTTCATTTAGCAGAATCCACAAAACTTAAACACAAGCATAAAAGTATTAGGATGAGGAATACTGAGGAAAGTCACAAAAAAAGGATTTATCAAATGTTTTCTGTAACTTAATACAGCAAATTTAAGTAAAAAACCCCAATATATAAAGATCAAGAACACCTTTTCCATAATGAATCACTACAGAGTCCAGTCCGACCTCTAGGGTGCAGCACTGCATCACACTCCTTTAGGCCTGAAGTGTTGCAGCCAACGCACAACCATGCCAGGGCGTTAGCAGTTACTGGAGGATACGGGCGCCATGACTCAGTCTTCTTTTATTTACCCAGCGTGTCGGAGATCAAGTCACAATTGATGAATCAAAAGCAGTGAATTTTTAGCAATGCAATCTCTATTTTTCAAAACTTTCTTTAAAGTAAAGCAATGATCTCAGTTGTTGATTAAAAGAACAGAAGGGAAACTTATGACTACCAATGTTAGCAGCACTCCAAAACACAAATCAAAACAATTTACCTTTTTTAAAAAGTTTAACTTAAACATGGTACAAGATATTTCTATTTTACATATTTTACGGAGACATTAATAGATTTCTTAATGACTATTCACTGATATGCATTCACATGTGCGAACCAATATAGTTTCAATCTGCTCAGCGTAATATAATTAACACACCTCTTAACCTATTGCAATATAGTTCTTTCAAGACATCAGCCTGGTTTGAATACCATACTTTGTTACCTTAACAATACTGTACAGTAGCATTATGTACCCCTACTGCCAGGTGGGCAACATTTTTAACCAGCTCAGCCTCTGTTTAAAGTTTGCATATTCCCATGGACTCACTCAGCCTCTTGACAAATTTAGTGTTGTCATCTCTCCACTGGTAAAAGCAAACTCACTCCTGGAGATCTTCCATTTCCACCGGTCTGAGTCATTATGGTTTTTGTCCCCATCAGCTGCACTAGAATCTGGCATCCTTTTAAGGCTAGACAGGGACCTTTCTCTACTCCTGACCTTCACTCAGTATCTCCCGCCTTGACAGAGAAGATGCCAGAATGAATTATATGACATGTCCTACAACAGTGAATCTCAGTGCAAAGTTGGCGTTGACTTTACCTCCTGGTCAATCAACTACAACAGATCCCCCTTCCAGTGTACCTGGGTTCCCACTAGTCCAGCGTCAGTTAAATTTAATGCCTTTGAAATAAAATGTTAAGCCTCGGTTTTGAAAAGACCAAAGCAGGAGCTTTTCAAATGACAAATTGGTGAAATCTGTCCCTTCAGCCTCTATTGTATTTATTCTCTTGGGCAGATACAAGATGAATCTGAACAGCCAGGTTCTATCCTGAAAAGTTTGCCCTCTTGGTGATGAAACCTACCTGAATGTTTTTTTCACAGTCTGTTTGCTGGTGAAGGGACAGCTCACTTTCCAGGACAAACTTCTTGCCACACTTATCACAAATCTGCATGCGCCTGTGAGTAACGTTCATGTGCTTCTCCAGGTACCAGCGAGTGTTAAATACCCTGGGGCACTTCTCACAGGTCAGAGTCTCTTTCTCTTCACACTTAGCTTTCTGGACTGGTGCTTTGGGCTCCTTTGTGGCCCGCTTCTTACGCTTAGGTGGCTCTACACTCTTCCTACGACCTCTTGTAGCTCTGGGAGTAGGGGAAGTGGTAGCTGCGGCAACAGAGGCAGCTCTCCTCGTTCTCCTTTGTGTAACGCTGACTTTCTCCACTATCTTCTCCTTTTTCTTCTGCTTTTCATTCTCTCCATAGTTGTTGCTGTCATCTGTGGCCTCTTCCTCACTGTCTTCCTCTTCCTCCTCACTGCTTGTCTTAAGAACAGGAGTCTCTTTGGACTGTGAAGAGACACCCTTTTCCCCTTTAGATACATTTAACGTTTGATTATTAAGGTTTACCTCTACTATGATCTGCTCCCTTTTGTAAGAGACTTCTTCCTCTTCTTCCTCCTCTTCCGTGTCATCAGAATTCTCCCGGTCTTCTTTAACAGCATGCACGTCAGACACTGCTCTCGTCTCCCTGAAATATGGCTCTTCCTCTGTTTCATGGAGATGCGGTTTGCTCATCTTGGTGTCCACTAACACAGAATAAGGACTTCCCGATTCCCTTTTGTACACTTTGGTGGACAGGTCAAGTTCTTGGTTGGCACCATGATAAAACGTAGATGGCACTTGGCCACGACGGCTATCCTCTTGTGCCATCCCTGCTACATGCACAGCACAGTTTTCAAACAGCTCTTGACAAGAACTGGCTGTGTGGCTCATTGGTAAGTGGCCCAATTTATTAAGCAGTTCAGACTATAGAGAAATAGCTTTAAAACAAGGTAATTATTAAGACTCAAATCTTTTTCCATCCACAAGGAATCACTCAAATAAAATTTAAAAAAAAATTATTCCTGGAACCTGTGTGCAATTCTTCCAGTGTTGCAGCACCAAAGTATAAGTCAAAAAGGTTTGGTATTATGGCAAGAGCAGAGCACTAGTGATTTTTCTTCTGAAGAGAACTGCAAGGGACTTGGAGCATCTTATCTACAAAGGAAAGCAAAGAGAAAGAAAAAATCAGATACCACCATTTCCTTTTTATAGCATGCATTTAAATCACAACAAACATAGCTTAAAATTATTAAACTCTTTATATATGCAATGCTTTTTACTGCTTAAATAGTTCAACATGGGCCTTTATTTTACTGGATTACAGGAATTCACAAACATTCTGCTAAAATATAAATTCTATAACAGCAAGAGCCGCATCTGTCCAGTTCACCAAGGTATCCTTAGAGTTTAGCACAGTGCCAAGCACAGAGTATATATCTAACAAATAAATAAACATCTACTATTGCACAGCATTCATGTTCCTAGATACTATGTGACATACTGATATGGCAAGATGTACGGTCTTCGTCCACAAGGTCTTTTCAGTCTAGTTTTACAATATGTGTTGTGCACGAAACACACAAGAGCTTTATTCTACTGGCTGGTTTGCTTTCAACATCAGTCGCTATATCCACCACAGTGAGAGCTCGCAGAACAAAGGTGGTAGTGGGATAGGTACAGTGAACCATGGAAATAAAACAGCTAATGGAAATAACTATACAAGAGAAAGAAAATGTCCCTGGCTTTAAAAAATGTATAATCTAGGTGTAGATATAATTGTTTGCAGGTCTATTAGAGTAATTTGAAAGTTGCTAAGTATTTTTAAAGTTGTTCTATGCATAGCTTTACTAGATCCACTCAATAACTGGGTCACTTTTCATGTGTCAGTTACACAGAAGTCTAAATTCTAAGAAACAGTAACCATCAGGTTGTTATGGTTCCAAGAAAAATAAAACCATCCATTAAAAAAAAAAAAAAGATTAAAAGGCTCATAGTTTGATCTGTGACATACCTCACATTGCTGTTTAGCCAACCACCTAACCCTCTGACTCATATGAATATTAGTGTAGGCACATACCCCGTCTAGCTGACAAAAGGAAAGGAAACTAGTATTTATTAAAGGCCTGCTATGTGCATAGGCACTATAAAAGTTTTTATTATTATTTCAATATCCACCACAAAACTTTGAGGTTGGTTTTTAAACTCATTTTTCAAATTAAAGTAACCATTAAAAAAAAAAAAAAAAGCATCCGTAGTTTTTACAAGTCAAATAGACTGGCCCTACTCCAACCTCCATTCTCCCCAGAGGCAATAATGCTATTTTAGCTATCCCCTCCAACCCCCATATTTATTCTTGTTATTTCTGCACAACATGATTTTATTTCTATTTCTTGACTTTTTTTCCAACTTCAGATATTACCTCATCTCCCACAGTTTTTTTACCTTATTTTTCCCAACTCTCCCCCTCATCCTCCCAATACAGTTATATCACAATTTTTAAAAAAATCAATATTTACTGCACATATAACAATATAACTATTAGTCCACAACTATTACTATCATCCCTTTGCTATTATTTTCTCTTCCATTTTCTTTGTCCTTATGGATTTACTCTTTATTTTTTTTCCCTCTTTTTATTTTTATATTTTTTGTAGAGACAGGGTCTCACTATGTTGCCCAGGCTGGTCGTGAACTCCTGGCCTCAAGTGATCCTTTTGCCTCAGCCTCCCAAAGTGCTGAGATTACAGGTGTGAGCCTGTAAGGTCTAGCCTTACTCTTTTTGAAAAGAAATTATTTTACTTTCACTTCAGTGGAATTTCAGAAAGGAGTGGTAATAAATGCCACTATGTTTTACTTGACATTTGAGTAGATATATTTATACTTTCTTGTATTCACAAATGATGCAGTTATGGCTCAGAGAGGCTAAATAATTTGCCTAAGATTACATACCCAATGACGGAGGCAGTGTTTGACTCTCAGCCTGCCTGACTCCAAAGCCCATGCCCATGGTCTTTCTATTTCTGCTATGATGAATGGTGCCCTGAAATAATTTAAACTCATTGTTGTAATCATGTATCTTTTTGCATCAAATAGTTTCACACCTTGTATTTTAAGTAGGGAAATCCTAGTGGCTTAATTCTACATGTACCAAAACTTCTGACCCATGGAAGTAATATGAACTACTGTAAGTATCACTTAAATAAACTTACTCATATTGTCTCAGATTAAGCAAGGGAGGAGTGACAGTGAAATTCAATTAACTAGCAAAAACTAGGAGTTAAAGAAAAATCAGAAAGACAATACAAAAATGAAAGGAAATCCTCAGTGGTATTCATTAATTCATTTTCCAAATATTTCTGGTTCTTGGCTTTCTAGACACATGATAGGACTACACTTTCTAACCCTCACCTCCTCTGTAGTTGGGTAGGCCCTGTGACTACTGGCCAGCAACAGGGGGAAGGCCAGGGTATTTCCTAACCAATATGAGACTCTTCAGACTTCTTTTCCCTCTGGCACAGTGACTAGCAATCTTCAAAGCGAAGGCTGCTATTAGCCTAGGTCCCCAAATGACTGAGATGACCTGCAGGATACACACAGTGTGTTTTTAAAGCCGCCGCGATCTGGCATTGCTTATTACTGCAGCGTAACTGGCTTATCCTGAGACAAGAAGAACCCAGAAGTGAGGTGCTGCCTCATCAAGAAACCTAAAATATACGGCAGAGGCTTAGGAGCGGGGTGGAAGGAGGCAAGGAAAGTTACTGGAGGCTAAAAGATTAGCAATTTATATTACGCAGTGGTGAAATTATCAGTGAAACTATCACCTAGTTATCTTAGAAGGTAGATAATGTACCACAAAAGCTAGTAGCTCTAGTGGGAAAATGGACTATTACGAGAGTGTATTCATTACTGTTAGTTTTATTTAACAAATTACTACATGAAAAGGATGAATTTAGAAAAGAAATGATCAGTTTACAATCAAGAATAAAAGCAGTCTAGCATATTAGGGATTTGTAGGGTTGAGAAGAGGCAAGAGCTTAATGTAAAACTGAGGTCTTTGAGCAACAAAGGTTGAGTAGAATTCAGTCTTGAGACAAGGATGAAATCAAATATTTGGCCTTCATAATCATTGATAACACCTCCTGATTTAGGCAGTGTTCAATAAAATAGCTTTTCTAGGCCAGGTGTGGTGGCTCATGCCTATAATCCGAACACTTTGGGAGGCCAAAGAGTTTAAGATCAGCCTGATCAAGAGTGAGAACCTGTTGGTACAAAAAACAGAAAAATTAGCCAGGCACAGTGGTGCATGCCTGTAGTCCCAGTTACTTGGGAGGCAGAGGCAGGAGGATCGCTTGAGCCCAGGAGTTTGAGGTTGCTGTGAGCTGTGATGACACTACTGCACTCCAGCCTAGGCAAAGAGAGACCCTGTCTCAAAAAAAAAAAAAAAAAAAAAAGCTTTTCTAAAAAAAGACTAAAGATGAGTTTTTCTACAAAGCATATTGTTCTAATGTGAACTAGTTCAAATGCTATTAGTAAACAGGGAAATAACGTCAGTATAACTCAGAAGTAATGTTGGTTTATACAAGATTTCCCCAGTGAGTTAATGTTTGAAGTGATCAGGAGCAAGCTTTCTCACAATCAAAAAGAAAGCCTTATACAAAGAGCTTAAGAAAAGCCAAACACCCTACTTCTGTACCTTCTTTAAAAGCAAGCACTGGTTTGTTCAGTGGCTTCATCGACCACTACACTTTCCACTTTATGCCTGGTGAAGGTAAGAGTATAGGCACACTTCGGGTATGTTGTGGGTTCAGTTCCAGAGCACCGCAATAAAGCAAGCCACATGAATTTTTTGGTTTCCTCATGCACATAAAAGTTGAGTTTACATTATCTTGTAGTCTATTATATTAAGTGTGCAATAGCATTATGTCTAAAAAACAATGTACATACCTTAAAAAAAAACATTTTATTGCCAAAAAATGCTAATGATCATCTAAGCCTTCAGCAAATGGTAATCTTTTTGCTGGTGGAGGGTCTTGCCTTGATGTTGATGGCTGCGGACTGATCAGGGTGGTGGTTGCTGCAGGTGGGGTGGCTGTGGCAGTTTCTTAAAATAAGACAGCGATGAAGTTTGCCACATGGATATTCTTCCTTTCATGAAAAATTCCCGTCGCATGTGACGTTGTTTCATACCGTCTTACTCACAGAACTTCTTTCAAAATTGGAGTCAGTCCTCTCAAACTCTGTCACTGCTTTATCAACTAAGTTGATGTAATAATCTAAATCCTTTGTTGTCATTTCAACAATGTGCGCAGCATCTTCATCAGGAGCAGATTCCATTTCAAGAAACCACTTTCTCTGCTCATCCATAAGAAGCAGCTCCTCATCCGTTCAAGTTTTATTATGAGATTGCAGCACATTCAGCCACATCTTTGGGCTCCAATTCTAATTCTCTTGCTGTATCTACCATATCTGCAGTTCCTTCTTCCACCGAAGTCCTGAGCCCCTCGAAAAAAGTCATCCATGAGGGTTGGAATCAACGTCTTCCAAACTCCTGTCAATGTTGATATTTTGACCTCCTCCCATGAATCATGAATATTTTTAATAGCATCTAGAATGGTGAATCCTTTCCAGAAGGTTTTCAATTTACCTTGCCCAGATCCATCAAAGAAATCACTATTTATGCCAGCTATATAACCTGAAAAATGTATTGCTTAAATAATCTTTAGGTCGATAGTGTGATATAAAGATAAAAATAAATAAAATAATAAGATTTGAAAGTAAAAATTACTCATTGATCCATGGGCTGCAGAACAGATGTTGTGTTGTTAGCAGTCATGAAAACAATATTAATCTGCTTGTCTATCTCCATCAGAGCTCTTGGGTGACCAATTGCATTGTCAGTGAGTAGTAATATTTTGAAAGGAATCTTTTTTTCTGAGAAGCAAGTCTCTACAGTAAATTTAAAATATTCAGTAAACCATGCTATAAATAGATGTGCTGTCATCCAGGCTTGGTTGTTCCATTTATATAGCACAGGTAGAATAGATTTAGCATAATTCTTAAGGGTCCAAGGATTGGATTTTTGAAATAGTAAATGAACATTGGCTCCAACTTAAAAGCACCGGCTGCATTAACCCCTAACAAGAGAGTCAGCCTGTCCTTTGAAGCTTTGAAGCCAGGCATTCACTTCTCCACTCCAGCTATTAAAGTCCTAGTTGGCATCTTCTTCCTTATATAAGGCTTTTTCATTTAGGCTGGAAATGTGCTGTTTCGTGTAGCCACCTTCACCATGGAGCTCAGCTAGAGCTTCTGGATAACTTACTGCAGCTTCTCCATCAGCACCTGCTGCTTCACCTTGCACTTTTATGTTAGAGAGACAGCTTCTTTCCTTGGACCTCATGAACCAACCTCTGCTAGCTTCAAACTGTTCTTGTGCAGCTTCCTCACCTCTCTCAGCCTTCACAGAACTGAAGAGAGTGAAGGGCCTTGCTCTGGATTAGGCTTTGCCTTAAGGGGATGTTGTGGCTGGTTTGATCTTCTATCTAGACTTTTGAAACTTTCTTCATATCAGCAATAAAGTTGTTTCACTATCTTATCATTTGTGTGTTCACTGGAGTAGCACTTTTAATTTCCTTCAAAAACTTTTCCTTTGCATTGACAACTTGGCTGTTTGGTGCAAGAGGCCTAGCTTTTGGCCTGTCTCAGCTTTTGACAGGCCTTCCTCACTAACTTTAACCATTTCTAGCTTTTGATTTGAAGTGACAGACATGCAACTCTTCCTTTCACTTGAACACTTAGAGGCCACTGTGGGGTTATTAACACTGTTGTGTCTCAGGGAATAGAGAGGCCCAAGGAGAGGGAGAGAGATGAAGGAAAGGCTGGTCAGTGGAGCAGCCAGAACACACACGACATTTATCGATTAAACTCACCAGCTTATACAAGCATGGCTCATGGTGCCCCACAACAATTACAACAGTAACCACAGATCTCAGATCCCTATAACAGATATAATAATGGAAACGTTTGAAATACTGTCAGAAATACCAAAATGTGACACACAGACACGATATGAGCACATACTGTTGAAGAAACAATGCTAATAGATTTGCCTGCGTTTCCCCACTGGTGTTTTAAAAAGAGTTTTTGACTGCTGAAGCCTACACCATACCATATATCCAGTTTTAAATTTTTGTTTAATTTTCATTTTTTTAGAGACAGGGCCTCGCCCAGGCTGGAGTGCAGTGGCACAATGATTGCCCGCTGCAGCCTTGAACTCCTGGGCTCAAGGGGTGCTCCCACCTCAGCATCCAGAGTAGCTAGGACTATAGGCATGGCCATTATGCTCAGCTAATTTTTTAAATTTTTGGTAGAGACGGGGGTCTCACTATGTTGCCTAGGCTAGTCTTGAACTCCTGGCCTCAAATGATCCTCCTACCTTAGCCTTCTGAGTTGCTGGGATTATAGGTGTGAGTCACTGCACCCGGACAAACTTTTTATTTTGATGAAACTGGGCTCTATTGGAAGAGAATGTCCTCAAGGCCCAAAATCTCAAAGGAGGAAACATCCACCCAAGGAGTTAAGTCTGAAAAGGTTCAAGTGACTGATGCTGGGTGTATATGCCAGTGGAGATTTAATATGCTACTGTTTTTATTATAATTATTTTTGGTTTTACCAGTGTACTGGTTATGGTGTTTCACAGATTTTGAGTGGTTTACCCCAACACTATTTAGTGCACATTTGTACAGAATGTGAGCATATATGACATTATAGCATAAACACCTGTTCTCAAAATTAAGGAAGAAATAAGGGACCAATAAAGTAGAGCTATGTACCAAATATAAGAAGTATGCCTAGAAACAAACTGTGGATGCGGTGGCCAGGGCACATGAAGCTGATTGGAAACAAAAAGACAATTAAGTTTTTCAGTTATACTGCCAAAAGAACCACCGACTTGGGCTAAAAGAAACTGTCACTGTACAAGACCAAAATGATCTTTGGGTTCTCAAGCATCTATGGCAGGAAATGGCTAAGAAAGGTGTTCATCCTCCCAAGGGGGTATGGTCCCTACTGTCCATTTTGAATATGGCCAAGGAAAGTAACAGGAACAAAAAGAAGAAGAGGGCTCAAAAGGATGAAACCAAGAACCAAAGAAAAAATAGATAAGCTAGCTACTCCTCAAGGGCAAAATCAGGGTCTGGAAAGGGCCTTCTCAGTGACAACTCAGAGGGATTTCAGAATTTGCTGCAGTCCACTGAATGCTGCCCTGTCTCCAATTCTTACCCCTTCCAAACTGGAGTGTTTATTTTTATTATCTGGTCACTATTCACTATTGTACTGTATATTGTATTGGGGAGGGCAGATCATTTGTCAATTTCTTTCTTAGATCTGTGAATCAGGAAGAACATCCGGACCTGAAGCAGAGACTACTATGCATCATCTCCTCATGAACAGACCACCAAGCATCATACGCTTGCATCGCTCAGATCCTGGACTTCAAGCTTGATGCCATGACTAGATAGGACTTTGGGATGCCTTACCTTGGGGAGGAAGGGAGTGAATTTTGCCCAGGAGAGAGAGATCAAATATCTGATGACCCAAAAAAATGGACTGTGATGGATGTGCTGTTTAGCAAGTATATCCAGCTTTCTGTCTCCTTGGCACAGGTAGTACTGTGTACTTCCTGACTCCCCTGTAGTTACGTGAAGCTACATGACTAGTTATGGCCATCATGTTGTGAACATAAGTGATATGAGTCATTTTTGAGCTACTGTATTTGCTAATGAGAGACCTTCTGAACCTCTTTTTCCTCTTACCATGGTGACCAATAATGTACAAGAAGATGGTTGTTCCATCTTCTTGATTCTCTGAGTTTTCCTGATTTGAACAGTGGAAATAGCCTGGATCACTGAGTAATGAATGATATAAGCAGAGCTTCCCTGCTGATCTAGCAATGCAGTGTGAGAAAGAAGTATGCCTTCAATCTTTTAAGCCACCTAAATTAGGGGCGGGAAGTTGTTACTGTAGCATAACTTAGCCAATGCAGTTCTTTATGTATATGTATGTTATGTATATATACATAATACATATATTATCTCTGTCTTAAGCTAGAAAGCAGAGATAATAGAATTACTACTATATGAAAGGTTAAAAATCAGAAAGGGCTGAATTCGCAGGGCAATCCTCTCTTAATGAATTAGACAATAATAAATGAGACTATTCTTTCTTTTAAAAAATTCTAATTAAAGTGCTTTATTATTATTTTAAATGATGAGTACATATATGTATTCCCGCATGAACCTAAAAGAGACATCTAGGCTGGTCCGATGGTAGTGGGTTATCAGAACTTATTAACATTAGTGTCACTAAAGTTGGTATTCAACCCCCCACTGCTGAATTTGACTGGCTTTAAAAAAAAAATTAAAAAAAAAAAGAAAAAAAAAAAAGGAAAGAGACATCCAACCACTATTCAAATCAGGAAAACTTCAAGAATCATCAATAAATGACACTGTCACAATAGAAGGTACAATCTAAGTTTTCATTTTGAAACACACGTGGGCTTTCTGTCCACATTTTACTTTCTTCATTTGATTTTGGCACCTTTCCCCTTATCTGAGTTTTGGTGATAATCTTCCTTTACTCTCTTCAGAAAACTTAAAGTTTTTCCTAAGGGCACAATAGAGCAACCCTTACAAAACCAAAAACACATTACGGATATCAGGATCTTCTGCTTTCCATTATCCAGCTCTCTATGTGTATCCTCAGTCCCAACTTACTTATTACAAAGCATCTTCATTTAGTTTTTTACAAGATTCTCTAGGTGAATATAATGAGCTTTAAGAAGATGAAAGCATATAGAATAAGTAAGTAAGAAACAACCCTCACTGATATTTAGAGATGTTTAAATTCATCTCTCTATGGCAGGGGTCCCCAACCTATGGTGAGTTGTATAATTATTTCATTATATATTACAATGTAATAATAATAGAAATAAAGTGCACAATAACTGTAATGTGCTTGAATTCAGGGGTCCCAAAACCATCCCCTGCCTCCCCGGTCCATGGAAAAATTGTCTTCCATGAAAACGGTTCCTGGTGCCAAAAAAGTTGGGAACTGCTGCTCTACGGTAATAAAACAATAAAAGCTTATCTGTTCTTTAGATAATTTTCTACTGTATCATAAACTCCAAAATAAAATGGGTCATGCCTTACTGTCCTGCTATAATTATGGTGTACAACTTGGGAAAAAAATGTTGGGGGGGGGGTTATATACACTGAGAAGCAACCAGTAGTCCTGGCATTCTAAAAGCTTGAACTACCTCCTGGGAAGAAAATACAATTTTAAAAAAAAAAAAAAAAAAACTAGAAAATATGAAAGCGTATTATAGATAGTAGTAAAGTACAGCTTCCAGAATGTACTTTTTTCAATGCCTTTTTAAGTGAACTAAAAGTTTACACAGTCTTTAAGAGCATTTATTTAAATTTAGTTTTAAAAAGGGAAACAATTTTGTCCCCTAGAAAGTTTTAATAGTTAATTTCTGACAAATTCAGAAATTTGTCAACAGGGTTTTTTTTTTTCCCCCATTAAAATATGTAACTAAGCATCTCCCTTATAGTATTTTAAAAAGACTCTATTTAGGACTAGTCTTTTCAAGCTGAAGGGGTAACCCTATAAGGCATATCAACCTGCTACCTCTGCTTACTCCACTTCCTTCAGAACCAACTCTACAACTTGTTTCCAAAGCTCACCCATGCACCACCAGACCCTCGTCCCCTGAATGGAGAGGTTTCTACGCATGCAACTATTTCTGAGGATCAGATCCAAACTAAAACTGCAAAGAAATTAAAAGGAACAAGGAGGGAAAAACACATGCATATCAGCAAAGTTCTTTAAAATAGAATGATCCACTAGGAAGAATGAGCAGGATGACATTCACGTGTCTGCGACAGTATTGGTCTCATACTTAGTTTTGCTACTTTTGCAGAAAGCTTCTCACTTTTTTTCCTCATTATTAAAGTACATTAGTGACACATTTGCCAAATAACACTATTTTCAAAGTCTTTAGATGATCGAATGATTATTTAACATCTACCATATGCTTAACATGAGAAAAATAATGGGGAGGGAGGGAGTTGGGGCTAAAAAAAAAAGAGAGAGAAAAATAACAATAAAGTAATCTTGAAACTTTAGAAGAGAAAGAAATTACATCTATTTGAGGAAATCAGGAAAAGCTTCATAAAGAAGAGAACATTTCAGAAAAGCTTTAAAGGGCAGGTAGGTTTTAGACAGGCAGAAATGGTCATTTCTAGTAAAGGAAAAGTAGAAGGGGGTAATGGTGTGGTATTTCTGAACAAAGACAGTTTAGGTTATTCAGTTTTGCTAAAATAAAATACATGGCTTGTGCAAAGGGGAGAGGGCAAGATAGGTGAATTTTCACCACACTGTGGCCAACCTTGAAGGGTCAGCTGAAGAGTGTAGTTCATAAGCTTGGTAAGATAGAGCCACCACAGATTTTTAAAGAAAGAACTAACCTGATTAGGGTTGTGGTTTAGGGGTCAAATGATGTAACAGCAAACAATTGTAGGTCTATATTTAAGTACATCTTTGAAATATATACAAATAAAACAAATACACAATTAAGCAAGATATAATAAATTTAAATTAAGTAAAGAAACTGAAGTAGAAAAAAAAAACAGAAGCAGGAAAGTAAGATAATGCCGGGAATTAGGACAATAAACAAAAGCACAAACCATTTTATACTAAATTCTGTGATACATCAGTACTGAGTAAAAGAAAATTTAAAATACCTGAATTATCATTTTTTTATAAGAATGTATTCCTGGCTGGGTGCAGTAGCTTATGCCTATAATCCTAGCACTCTGGGAGGCTGAGATGGGAGGATCACTTGAGCCCAGGAGTTTGAGGTTCCAGTGAGCTATGATGCCACCACACTCTAGCCAGGGAAACACAGTGGGACAATATCTCAAAAAAAAAAAAAAAAAAAAAGAATGTGTTCCTTATGAGATAATGATTTAATTTCCTACCTAGTAACGGAGTTTAAAACTCATGTCCACGATACAACTTAAATTTCTTTCTTAATACCATTAGTTCTACTTACCTGAAATGAACAAAATCTCACCATGTTCTTTTCCTTAAAAATAATCTTTTCTTAATTTTTTTATTTTTTGTACAGATAGGGTCTCACTATATTGCCCAGGCTGGTCTCAAACTCCTGGCCTGGCCTCAAGTGATCCTCCTGCCTTGGCCTCCCAAAGTGCTGGGATTACAGGTATGAGCCACCATATCTAACCAAAAATGATCTTTAACAATAAGAAACCTTTCAGTATGTCTTATGGTGTACCCTGCAGGTCTGAACTACTTAAAATGCAACTGCTATGTAATTTTAACAAGTGTACTAAGAATCCACTTAGACCCTTCAGATCTTGTTCTTTCACATTAAACAAGCCATGTTATCATGGAAAAGAATGTGTGACCAAACAGGCTTAATGACAGGACCAATAACTAGAGTTCATTTTTGTAACGCAAATTTTGGTACTGCCAATCCTTAAATTTTACCAATCTACACCTTAGTAATCTAATGATCTGAAAAGTAGGAGCCAAGAAAACAAACTGCAAAACTGAAAAGCTTGGTAAATTCTACTTTCTGATTTACACAATGCATATGGTCGTGGTTATAATAATAATTTGTATTTATATGATGCTTTATAGTTACATAAAGCATATTTATCACACATTTGTAAAACATTCATTATGTGCCTACTATATATGTTAAGTATTGCAGGAGCTAGAGACATCAAGGTGCTGAAAGGTCTGCTGGGGGAGACAGATATGAAAATATAGCATAGTGGTTAAGGGCACAAACTCTGCAGCCAGAGTGCTAGCATCAAAATCTGGCTCCAATACTTACCAGGTGGGTGACCTTGGGCAAATTACTTAACTTCTCTACATCTCATTTTCTATAAAATAGAGACACTAATAGTATCTACCTGATGGATTGTTACTGGTGTAAATGCTTATGAAAGTACTTAGCAATCTCTTATAAGGGTTTGTTAAATAAACACACTCATCTATCTGACGTATGGTGGCAGTGAGGAAAGGGAGGTGATTAAGTAGTGTAAAAGGCAGCAAATGTGCCAAGGAAAAGTTTCAGAGATGAGATAAAGCTGGAGCTGGTCTTGAAGGACAAGCAGAAGTCACCGGGAGAAGGGAGGAGGTGGGAATGCTGCACACAAGAAACACCACATGAAATGACAGGAATGAAACCACGTAGGTTTTTACTTACTGAAGCACCATTGCCCTGAAATAATTTTACACCTGAGGGTCAGTTTAACAACTTTCCCATTGTCACTGCTGGTGAGTGATGGTGCAAATGCCAGGATTCTGGTTTTCTAACTCCTAGTCCCAGTTTACCACCCTGTCTCCTACTGAATTAATGGGAAACAATTACCTCAAAAGATGCACATAGGTTTTGAACAAAAATAACCCTATACCACACAAAGCAAAAAAATAAAATTTCAAATTAGTGTTTGAGGGTCTGAATTTTATCCTTAGCTGGTAGAATACACGTCTCCCTTCAGAATGCCCAGAATGTTATATTAATTAACATGGATACATTTTCAATTTAATCCACTTGCAGCTTGTCTTTCACAGTAGCCAACTGAGTAGCTGGGACTATGGCAAACTAAAGACTCAAAATTTAAATTATATTTTAATTCACCTTCTTGCAACAAAATGGTTAAGCTTTCAAATAGGTAAAACCTAAATAAATTTATGAACTTTGAACTTGGCATGTGAAGTAGAAGTTACAGACACAAAACTTACAGTGAAAAAGGTTCTATTACCACATGATTAGTAGCATACCGATAAATGTCCCTCATTTCCAAAGGTGCTCACAATATCAACCTGGAAATACACTACAAAAGCTACCAACACCAACCTGTAAAAGTCACCTTTACAACAAATAAAAACCTCAAATGACATACCACTGAGCCATATTTTGGATAAGCATTATAAAGCATTTTCAGATGCCTATATTTTATATAGTCAAAAAACAGAACTAATTTGTAATGCAATTTCATCTAATAAAAATGTAACAGGTCAAACAATTATTTTTTAAGTAGTCAATCTAATAATCCATTCTCTGTAAGAAATGGAATTGAGAAATACCTCGGTTTTAGACTAAGTTTTTGTAAAAATAAAATTTCACTGTAGTTTTTTACACATGCATTTAAATGAGACTGCCATTGTGTTTCCCCAATAATATGCAAGTGCAGCTAGTGGAAGAGGACAAAGGAGAGTTACTTTTCTTAGGTACTACCTAACTACCTTCAAGCATCAGCAGTTTCCACATTTCCATGTAAGACAATAAAAACCAAAGTGCATTACTCATCACACAGTCAGCTTAAGCAATCTTAACTTTCACCAGTAACACCCCTAGGGCCAAAGAAGAAATCAAACACTAAATAAGCTATACTGCAGGACCTACATGATCACAATGTTTATTCAGAACATTTTCCCATTGTTCAATTCCACTCACAAATATACAGATTAGGGAATATAAACAAAGAAGATATTTTTAAAAGTAGAGTAAGAAGTTTCGTGTGTATTACTGCGATCATTTCCATTAAAACCTAACAAAGTCCTGGCTCAAATAAAATTCAGTGCCCTTTAAAACAACTGGAAGGCCAGGCATGGTGGCCTTTGGGATCACCTAAGTCCAGGAGTTCCAGACCAACCTGAGCAACATATTGAGACCACGTCTCTCGAAAAAATTAAGAATTAGCCAGGCATGGTGGCACACACCCGTAGTCCCAGCTACTCAGGAGACTGAGGCAGGAAGATTGCCTGAGCCCAGGAGTTTGAAGTTGCAGTGAGCAATGATCACGCCTGGCCCCGGCAACAGTGAGACCCTGTCAAGAAAAAAAAAAAAAGAAAACAAAAAAAAGAGAGAAAGAAAAGATAAAGAGACAACCCACAGAATGGGAAAAAATATTTGCAAATCACAAATCTAATAAGGGTCTAGTGTCCAGAATATATAAAGAACTCTTACGATGCAACGTTAAAAAGACGAATAACCCAATATAAAAATGGGGAAAGAGTTTGAAGACATTTATCCAAAGAAGATACACAAATGGCCAATAATACAGGAAAAGATGCTCAACACCCTTAATCATTAGGGAAATGCAAATCAAAACCACAATGACCTACCACTTCACACCTACTAGAATGACTGTAATAAAAAACTGGAAAATAAGTGTCGGTGAAGATGTGGAGAAATTAGAAGCCTAATACATCACTGGTGGGAATATAAAACGGTACACTCTAGAGAACAGTTTGGCAGTTTCTCAAAAAGTTAAACAAGAGTTCCCAGCAATTTCACTTCTATGCATATACTCAAGAGAACTAAAAATATATGTTCATATAAAAACTTGTAAACAGGCCGGGCGCGGTGGCTCACGCCTGTAATCCTAGCACTCTGGGAGGCCGAGGTGGGCGGATCGTTCTGAGCTCAGGAGTTCGAGACCAGCCTGAGCAAGAGCGAGACCCCGTCTCTACCAAAAATAGAAAGAAAATTAATTGGACAGCTAAAAATATATATAGAAAAAAATTAGCCGGGTACGGTGGCGCATGCCTGTAGTCCCAGCTACTCGGGAGGCTGAGACAGTAGGACTGCTCGAGCCCAGGAGTTTGAGGTTGCTGTGAGCTAGGCTGATGCCACGGCACTCGCCCCAGGCAAGAGAGTGAGACTCTGTCTCAAAAAAAAAAAACAAAAAACAAAAAAAAACTTGTAAACAAATGTTCACAGAAGCATTATTTATAATAGTCAAAAAGTGAAAACAATCCAAACACACATCAATTGATGAATGGATAAAAGGTATATCCATACAATGCAATATTATCAGTCATAAAGAGGAATGAAGTACTGATATGTGGTACAACATGAAAACATTGCGCTGAGAGAAAGCCAGACATAAAAGGCCGCATAACTGTATGATTCTATTTATATGAAATGGCCAGAATAAGCAAATCCATACAGAAAGAAAGTAAATCAGTGATTAACAGGAGCTGGGGGTAGGGAAGAGTGGGAAGTGATTGCCCATGGGTTCCACATTTCTTCTGGGGACAATGATAATGTTCTGGAATTAGATATTGGTGATAGTTGCACGATCTTGTGAATATACCAAAACCACTCACTTGTATATTTTAAAATAGCAAATTTTATGGTATATAAATTACATTTCAATAAAAGATAAATAAAGAAAACGAAATAGGCTATCTGGACACTAATAATCAAAAGGTAATCTGAAGTAGTAAGATTATGTGGAAATAAATTATGATATTATATATAAAAATGACATTGATTCACTGGATAGCTCATGAACTACAAACTGAGCCCTAACAGCAGTGATGCAACGAGACTGAGTGGAAAACATCATCCACAGTGCTGAGGGTGAGAAGGTTTGGATGGGCTTCTGTTTGGGGCTCTTTCTTACTGCTGGGCAGGTTACTTTACCCTTCTAGCCCTCAGTTTTTTCAACCATGAACTTAAAAGATGGACTTTCACAACTGACACTTAATGCTCTACAGATTTGTGCTCATTATTTGTGTCTATTCTCTTACCTAATTCCTCTGGTCACCTATTGCCACACAGGTAATTCCCAACCTTTCAACATTAAGGGCTATCACATGCTCCCCTCCCCTCACCCCATCTTGCCATGTTCTCTCTTGTTATTTAAAAAAATTGTGCCTAAGAATTTTCATTTAGGTCATAACTTCTTGTTTTTTTTCTAATCAAATACACAAAACAGCTAATCATAATATTTTGGTTATACTGTAAAGTATTACCATAATTTCCATTTGATCCTTTGAACACAAAAATTAGCTTATGAATCTTAGTTTGGAGATACTTGGGTTAAGGAAATAGTCTTCAGTCTTTTGTTTTGTTTTGTTTTGAGACAGGGTCTTGCTCTGTTGTTCAGGCTGGAGTGCAGTGGCGCCATCATAGCTCACTGTAACCTCAACCTCCTGGACTTAAGTGATCCTCCCAAGTAGCTAGGACTACAGGCACACACCGCCACACCTGGCTAATTTTCAAGAACTTTTTGTAGAGATGCAGTCTCACTAGATTGACCAGGCTGGTCTCCTACTCCTGGCCTCAAGCGATCCTCTAGCCTTGGCTTCCCAAAGTGCTGGGATTACAGGAGTGAGCCACCACTCCCAGCCAGTCAGTCTTGAAATAAATATGATGCTTAATGGGATTGGGCCTACAATCTTAACCATGGAATAGATAAGTTTGTCCAAAAACAACACTGGGCCCACCATACTTTCTTAGGGTGGACAGAGACTCTATGGTCATATATGGTTAATATATTAGCACATTTAACACCATTCCTTAGACGATTCTATTTAATCCTCTGTCTTAATAAGAAAGCATTTAAGGCAATATGCCAAAAACAATGTAGAAGAAATCCAGGAAGCCTCAGATGCCTGCCTTATCTATTGCTACCTTTACTTTTTTTAATGGTATTTTATTTGAAAAAAAAAAAAAAAAGGTAAGTCATAGATTGAGTGAAATAAAATCTGATAACAATGCCACACTATGTTAAAATAAAGGCAAAAGTGCCCAACGACTCCGTAGGTGGCTTAAAGCAAAACTTTACTCAATAGAGGTGTTCTACTTTGGATGTTGACAAACTGATCCAAGGAACCTTTCCTCACTTTTGGGAAGCATAGCCTGAACACAGAGAAGAGGTTCATTACTGGGGTTTGGGTTGTTACCTTAACTACACTGAGCTGTTTAATGAACCTTCACAAAACATCCAGTATATCATAGTCTTAGAAGTGATAGGACTCAGTGTTACTAAAACTGCTTGCTACTCCAACAAGGGGTTTGTACATGAATGTCCATGTCTCCTTTTCTCCCCTAGCCAGAGAAATCAATTTTTAATTCTTTTCTAATTAAAAAGGTGAAATTTATAAGTTAAATAGGTTTATACACTGTTTTCTGTCCAATTCCTACACTCTATTAATTCATTCACAAGCTTTGACCATCACCTGCATGCAAAGTACAAAGAGTCTAATATACAGAGAAAAAAAATTTTTTTTTTTTTTTTGAGACAGAGTCTCACTCTGTTGCCTGGGCTAGAGTGCTGTGGCGTCAGCCTGGCTCACAGCAACCTCAAACTCCTGGGCTCAAGCGATCCTCCTGCCTCGGTCTCCTGAATAGCCAGGACTACAGGCATGCACCACCACACCCAGCTAATTGTTTTTATTTTTTGCAGAGATGGGATCTCACTGTGTTGCCCAGGCTGCTCTCAAACTCCTGGCCTCAAGCAATCCTCCGACCTTGGCCTCCCAAAGTGCTGAGATTACAGGTGTCAGGCACTGTGCCTGGCTGGAATAGAAATTCTAATTGTCTAAATCATCTTTGATCCTTTTCTTTCTTCAGCCTTCACATCTAATGAGTAAATTCTGTTGTTTTTCCCATTTTTGCTCTCTCGGCTACCTTCAGTGGTGCCCATATTTCTCAGCCCTCTAATCAGAACTCTCTGCATTTTCTGTCCCTCTGCTACTTTTATAACCTTATCAGCTACTAATCCCTGGTAAGATTTCTTTAAGTAGTTCTGTATCTTCATCACCTCCTAAATATTCTGTGCTTATTCATGATGAACATGGCAGCTTTACTCGTGTGGCCCTCTCCCCAACCTGGAATGTCTTTTAATTTCCTCTCTGCCTGTTCAGATTCCTCCCATTCTTCAGGATCCAGCTCAGGTCTTATGCTCTTCACAGGGCTTTCCATAGCCTGTCTAGCCTATATCTTTAAATAATTATGTGGCACCTTTAGAAAACAAAAACAAAAACATTTGTTTTATTCAGCAATCGTGACTTATTTCTGTGTGTAGGTCTTGCTCCCTAATCAAATTTTTAGCTTGTGAAGGTTAGGGTCAATACAAAAATTATTTGAAGGAATAAATAAGTAAATATTTTCTAGGCCAGGTGTGGTGGCTCA
>RJWJ010021085.1:0-28282 GCA_004363605.1 Indri indri | reverse complement strand
GGCACGGTGGCTCACGCCTGTAATCCTAGCACTCTGGGAGGCCGAGGCGGGCGGATCGTTCTGAGCTCAGGAGTTCGAGACCAGCCTGAGCAAGAGCGAGACCCCGTCTCTACCAAAAAATAGAAAGAAATTAATTGGACAGCTAAAAATATATATAGAAAAAATTAGCCGGGCATGGTGGCGCATGCCTGTAGTCCCAGCTCCTTGGGAGGCTGAGACAGTAGGATTGCTCGAGCCCAGGAGTTTGAGGTTGCTGTGAGCTAGGCTGACGCCACGGCACTCGCCCCAGGCAAGAGAGTGACACTCTGTCTCAAAAAAAAAAAAAAAAAAAAAAATTTCTTTCAATGAGCAACCTAAGCACGATCAATGATAAATTTCATTAAGGCAAAAAAGAAAAAAACAACACAAGGCATTTTGAAATTAGGAGTTCAGATATTATATCCACAAATTTAAGTGTTACACATCATATATCAACCTTTTTAACTCATAAAGTATGCCAAAGGGAGTAATAGATCATATAAATTATAGAACTAAAGATGCTGATAATAGCAATGGAGGCAAAAGGAAAGTGTAAGTTTTAAATCAACACTCAGCATATGGGTCTTATACTTTGTTATGTAGATTATAAAATTCTCAGTATTTTAGGTAAGCCATAAATTATCTACTTTTCCCCCATATGTTCAAATTTTGTACCAAGCACCTTGTAGTATAGTGCTGTTGTCATTAGCATGAGTTTTATTTTGTTAATCAAGGCCTAAGCTCTCTATAGACAATCGCTTTACATCTTGATTTTGCATATTGTCCTTGTTTCTTGCCCATGTGACTTAAATGAAAATAACTTGCGAGTACTGTCCATGATCAAAATGAATACCAAATTACTGAGCATTTTCCATTATTTCGAGCTAATAATGGTCTCCCAATGATTCTTTGCCCATAGTATTTTGCATTATTAATAATGTGGATACGTTTTGGTTCATTTTATATCCTTGTCTTTTAACATTTGAGTTCAGTTGTAAATAATCAAATTTCAGTACTTATATAAAAACCAAAATGTGGTCAGAAAATTTGTATTTCCTGTGAGAAAAGAACTGAATAATCTGAACTTTTATCAAATCTTTGGTTACATCTTGCATGTGTGTGTGTGTGTGTGTGTGTGTGTGTGTGTGTGTGTGAGAGAGAGAGAGAGAGAGAGACAGAGACAGAGAGACAGAGAGAGACACACAGACAGGGTCTTGCTCTGTCGCCTGGGCTAGAGTACACTGGCACAATCATAGCTCACTACAACCTCAAACTCCTGGGCTCAAGCGATCCTTCTACCTCAACCTCCCAAATAGCTGGGACTACAGGTGCATGCCACCACACAGCTAATTTTTCTATTTTTTGTAGAGATGGGGTCTTGCTCTTGCTCAAGCTGATCTCAAACTCCTGGCCTCAAGCAATCCTCCTGCTTTGGCCTCCCAAAGTGCTAGGATTATAGGTGTCAGCCACCACACCCAGCCTCTTTGGTTATATCTTACATGACAACATGATTAATAAACTAAGAGAGTGTGTTGCACAATGTTTTCCTAAGAATCCTAAAGCTGAAAGAACTATATTCTTTGAAATAATCAAAAGAACAGAAGCAAATGATGGGCCAGATGAAGCTGTGGGTCAGAAGACAATGTATGTTTAATCGCAACCTCAAAATTACTTTTGTAAAAGTCTTAACCATATTATTAGATGGATGTACAAGTCAAGAGATACATCTGAAAAAGAATCTTTACATTTAAGGGAGAATACAGTCTTGTCAAAATTATTAAACGTGTTTAGCAAGGACCTGGACGAAAGTATCAAGGCTTTAGTAGTTAGGTTTGCATATAGCACAAAGTTTAGTTAATACCAAAGTATGGTTAATATCAGGGAAAAATGAAATGAAACTTAAAATGACCAAAAGCAATTAGAAGAGTCTAATTGAATCTGAAGAGTATGAAATTCTGAGCTGTAGTTCTGATGGAAAAAAAAGGGCAAAAAAAGGAAAAAGTATGAAATGGAAAAGTATAAAGAATGATAAGGAACAATTACAACCAAAAAACAAACAAAACCACAGGTAGAGGACAGCTTGTTACAAAAATGACGGAAAGACAAAAGTGAACACCAGGTAATCAGGGATGTAGTACACTGATATAGCGGCTTTTAAAAAGTTAATTTTGTAGATCACTTTGTTGAAACAATTACTTGAATCCTCGAGTTCACTTTTCCAATTGCTACTGCTGAAGGGAAAAATAATCTATTCCATACCAAAATTAAATAAACATATCTGGGCACGGTGGCACAAGCCTATAGTCCTAGCTACTAGAGTGGCTAAAGAAGGATCACTGAAGCCCAGGAGTTCAAGGTTGTAATGCACTAGGATGGCACCTGTGAATAGTCATAGTACTCCAGCCTGGGCAACATAGCAAGACCCTGTCTCTAAGTAAATAAATAAATAAAATTAAATAAGTATCTTTAGAAGAAATGAACCTACCCAACGTATTGCATTCTTCTATGCTAAAAAAAGCTCAAGGTATGTGGACAAATGAGGTGACAGAACAAGGCTACATTACCTCTTACTGAAATGCATACACTGAAAATTAGTACTTGATGGGTTTCTAACTATAAAAGTATGGGACCATTAGCCCTTCTTTTCTTCTGACTGAGCAACTTACCCAGATAGCCCGCATCCCACTACTGCATACCTGACGATCATTTTAAGGACGTAGGTAGTAAACAAGACTTTCCACAAAACAGATGTTTCTCCGACTTCTTTAATATATTACCCAAGTATAATCTGTTTCACTACAATGCAAATTAGCGATATGCAATTGGTAAATAATGGAATGTTGGAATAACATGGAAATCTTGTTGGTTTATACATGATTTTTCTCATGATGTTAATGTTTTGAGGTGGTCAGAAGTTTTCTCACAGTTAAAGACCAAACTTTGTCAATATATGAGCACCTTCAGAAAAAAAGGTAAGAATCCTACAGGAATGCCTTTAAAAAAAAAATCTAAGTGACTAGTTTAGTGGCTTCCAGAACTGCTACACCTTGTATTATGTTAAGCTATCTGGAAAGATGCAAGTTCAGATGAAGAAACTGCACAGACATTTCCCAAACAAAAACAAGACTGATAGGAGCAGGAAGTAGAAGCCCCATGGCTTCAAAGTTATAATGACTTTCATTATAGGTAGAAATGTCAGTGGAGATTTAACTATGCTAGTGTTTTTAGTAGAATTGTTATTGTTTGGGCTCTAGTAACAAAGTTACATAGGTTTTGAGTAGGCTTCTAAAACTATTTCTTCTGTAAGATCTGTGATTTTTAATGAAGGCATTCGCAGAAAGCAAGATTTTTCAGGAACACACATATAAATATAGCAGAAATGCCTGTAACCATATCCTTCTAGAATGCTGTTTTTGAAAAAGGTGATAAGATACTTAAGTCCAGTAACTGAAGCTTATGATAACTAAGAAGCAATTGCAGTGGAGCACAGTGGCTCAAACCTGTAATACTAGCACTTTGGGAGGCTGAGGCGAGAGGATGGCTTGAGATCCGTTCAAGACCAGCCAGGGCAATGTAGCAAAACTCTACCTTTACAAATTTTTTTTTTAATCAGCTGGGCATGGTGGCAAGTGCCTATAATTCTAGCTGCTCAGGAGGCTGAAATGGGAGGATCGCTTGAGCCCAGGAGTTAGAGGTTAGTGAGCTATGATTGAGCCACTGCAGTCCAGCCTGTGCAACAAAAGCAAGAAAGATCCTATGGGGGGGGGGGTAGTTAAATAAAATAGAAATACATAAAAAGTTTCAAAGAATATTTTTTAAAAAACCAGAAAACTAGATCTACAAGAAGTCAAGGGAATTGAAGTTTATATAGCAAAAAAAATTCTCCCTCTTGGGTAATTCAGTAACTACTCCAAAGCTTGACTACTAATTATTCCCTGATTGTATGACTTGCACTTCTTTTCCTACTACCCTGCCCTCCTACCTTCTCTTTAATTATCTAAGTCCTATACAGCCACCAAGGCAAAATTCAAGTGCCAACTCCACTATGACAGCTTCAGTGACTATACCAGTTCTTGTTAATTCTCTTTTCACTGTACTGACTGTGGATTCATTCATTTGGTATCTTACATTTATTATTCCTGGCTTTTTATAAGCATCTATCCTTGATTCCCAACTAAATTTTAAATTGGGGGTAGGAGCAATGTCTTAATTTTTGTCTAGCTAGACTCATGAACACTGTAGATACTCGACGCTTATTAATTAGGGTGGGAGTATCCTGCCAGTGCATCTTGTAGTTCCAGGGGCCAACATGTGAGCATATGCACATAATATGATCAAACAAAATTTCGAGATGGAGTCTAATATACTGATAGGAACAAGCTATCACAAGGTGATAGAGATTCACTATCTTTGCAGAGTTTTGTAATTGATTTGCCTTAAATAATTCAGGGTTTGTGCCGGGGGTGGGCAGAATCTGACAATCTTTTAAAGTTCCTTCGGGTTTTATGACTGAGACAAAGGGGGCAACGGGAGGGGAGAAAAAGTTTATGGACTAAAAACAAACGTTTTCAGATTCTTGCTAGGTATGTAAATGGTTAAGTCAATGCCAGTTCCTCTACTCATTTAGAAAACACCGAGCGCCAACTCTGTGCAGGCCACTAAACTGGGCACTGTGGATATAAAGGTTTAGTCCTTGCTCATTGTGCCCACAGCCACAAAGAAATGCCCACTGCAAAGCAGTCACTGTATCCAAGGGAAAAACAAAGCCCCACAGCAGCAACAAAAAGGGAGACTTGCTGCTTCGCGGGATAGGGGCTGAGAGGTCTCACAAAGGCGACGACGTTCTCACAATTCTGAAGAGTACTGGGCCAGGCGGACGCGGGTGGGGCTCCAGCATCTTTCCGATAAAAGTGAACTGGAGGAACCGAGGCCCCGGGTGAGGGGGAACCGCGAACTACTTGCAGGAGGGCGAAGATCTGCTAAGGGGGGAGAAGGGATGCCATTGTATGAGGCATTAAAGAAATGGCCGCTTGGGAAAGGTCACTGACTTGGTAGCTTTTTCTGCCACCCGCCCTCTTGGGCTGAGTCTCGGCCCCAACAGTCCCTTGGCCCGACATTCCAGCGCCTCACCCAAGTGCCCCGAGTCCTGCTTCCGCCTCCGCTGCAGCCTCTCCCGCAGAGAGTCCAGCTGCTTCTTGTGGGCTTGGATAGAGCTCCACGTGTCCGACATGTTAGTCTTCCTGACCTGACGCGTCTCGAATAAGGCGCGGCAAACTAGCACCTCCCAGCCCTCGCTCCAGGAAATATCCAATTCTCACGCGGACTCCCGAAGGCTAACCGGAAAAGGATCCCCAGAGATGCGCAAGACGGAAAAGTCATTTCCGGTTTCGCGCTCGCCTGGAGGCTGTAAAGAGAGCCACGTTAGGTGTTGGCCGAAAGCGGATATATTCCTCGTGGGAGCGCCCTAGTGCTCCCGTGCGCAGTGAGGCTGTGGTTGCCATGTTGGTGCCTGGCAGAGTGGCCATGTTGCTTATAGGCGCGCATGCGACCATGTTGACTGTTAGGAAATGAGTCCTTAGAATTGATCCATGTTAAGATAGCACTCGCAGAATGCATTACGCGTAGTACAGATTTTTAAAATTAAGGATCAATAACTCCTTTTGACAGTTTCGTGCTTACATTTTCCACTGAATGTGTTGTAGGTTCATGTCTCCATGCATTCATTTACACCCCCTTCCCCCCCCCCCCAAAAAACCCTGTAACAGTGGTCCCCAAGGGGATAGGGGAGGGCACGCGCATGCTTCTTTGTGTGGGAGGGAGTGAGAAGGGCTGATGGAGGAGGTATTAGAAGAGGTCTACACATACATATTCTCACTCTTACACCACATACGCACGTATCACGTGTAATTGATTAAAATAGAATCCTGATAAGGAGGTACTAAGAAGGCTTCTGAGGTTCTGGTTGCGTTGTTTCTTATTGTGGGACCTGGTTGCATGAGTGTATTCCATTTGTGAAAATTAATTAAGCTGAACATTTTGGTATGTGCACTTTTCTGTATATGTAGTAAACGTAAATACAAGTTGTTTTAATGGAGTCGCCTGAATGGAAACACTTGGGAACCACTGAACTATCCAACGTCTACATTATGCCAAACAATGTTTCATCAAAATAGTTTGACATGCATGGCTCTTGATTTCAGAGTTTATGGTCAGGTAAAAGAGTTTAATTAATATTGAACTATCTTTACAACATAAAGTAGCATAAGTACAGACTTAAAAAATAAACGTGATTGCAAAGGAGAGAACTCCAAGCCAGATAACCCAGGAAGGCATTGAAAACAAGCTGATATCAAGGTTCAGGCTTGAAGTGACAGCTGGAGTTTCAGTAGGTGAATATATAGAAGGGAATTCCAGGCCAAGGAGATGATAAAAGAAAAAGTCTTAACTAGAGGTATGAAAGCATAATGTGCGTTCTGCTAATCCAGATTAGTTTGCTAGAACATAAAGTTTTTTTTTTTGTTGTTGTTTGTTTTTGTTTTTGTTTTTTTGAGATAGGGTCTTGCTCTGTCACCCAGGCTAGAATACAGTGTCATCATCATAGCTCACTGCAAACTCAAACTCCTGGGCTCAAGCAATCTTCTTGCCTCAGCCTGCTGGGTAGCTGGGACTATTCAGGTATGTGCCACCATGCCTGGCTAATTTTTCTATTTTTTATAGAGATGGGGGTCTCGCTCTTGCTCAGGCTGGTCTTGAACTGGCCTCGAGCAATCCTCCCACGTTGGCCTATGCCTGGCCTAAACATAGTTATATTTGGGAATATTGGGAGAAAATTTAGATTTCCAACTTGAGCCAGATTGCAGAATGTACATGTCACCTGAGGTAAGAGCTTGCAATGTATTCCAGAATACAACAGGGAACATTTAGGGTTTGTGAAGAGGAATGTTTTAAAATCAATCTAGTGTTCTAGATGGATTAAAGTGGGGAGGAAGAAGAGTTTGGAGACAGGGAAGATCGTTGATAGTCCATCGTAACTACCCCTTTGATGATGAGGGAAAAATACAAGTTCCCCACCACTGGCTTTTAATGTTTAACGGAACTCCATGCAGGTTTCTTTTGAATTTAGAGATATAGATCAAAACAAAAAAGCTGAAAGAAATACAAAGCACAAAGTGAAGTATTCTTAAGTGGTTCCTTTTGCATAGATGGACATAAATCTTAAAACAAGTTTGAACTGTTTTAAGCTGCTTTAGTTGCCTTAGTACCCTTTAGTTAATTGTAATACTAAAGTCCCCACCTAAAGGGAAGTACTATGCATGCTAATCCTATATTGTATGTAAATATACAATGATGCAGAGAGAGAGAGCTCTGCATCACTTACCAGAAAGAAATTTAAGGCTACTCAAGTGGGCAGGCAGTGTGGATCTTACTCTTTGAAGAACTCCTGCTGCTGCCCAGGAGTGAGTGCTCAGAGGATTCCTATCTTGACCAGGAATGAGAGCCTTGTGTAAGTAAGCTCTAATAAACTCATCTAACTTGCCAAGCTGAATTGGTCTGAGTCATTTCTTTGGTCTCTCTGCACCATCTCAGTTTGGAGGGCAGTTTTTCTATCCTATCCTGGGATTTTCCTGAAAGAAATGATAAGAATTTTAAGAAACTAAAAGCAGGTTATGGATAGTAATGGAAAGGAAGGGGTGAATACGAAGGGGCTGTTGAGAAGAAATACATATGTTATTGGAATGTGACAGTTTCACCCATTTATTCAGCAAGTATTTATTGAGTGAGGACTATGTGCTAGGTACTGTAGAGATTCAGTAATGATCAAAATATTCATTTTCATCTCATTTTCCAAACTTAATTTACTTAGGGAATTTACAGTATCTTCGAGATGTATAACTTTCTACATGAGCATTGAAGTAGAGGATACAGAAATGAATATAGGCTTATAATCATACTATCTTTCTCAGCTGAAATACTCTTGGGAGAGTTGATGGATGTGAGGTCATGGAAGGTTACCCAAGCAGAATGCTGTACTTAGGGTTTCTGCTTCCTTCAATAACCTGGATCTAACAATTGCCCCAGGAAAATTATCAAGGGGCTCTTTTTGCTTTTGTTCTTTCATTTGGAGTATATCCTGTGTAACCCTATATTTAGATATGTATTATTACTAAAGTGAGATAATCCCATTATTGCTATATTATTGAATTGTTAAGAGTTAATTGTTCACAAATCTGTGTTTTTCATTTTATAAAATCACTGTTCTTTTAAGGTCTTTAACACATAAAAATGAAATATATAGAAATTATACAGGAGTAAGATTAAATAATCTTGGTGGAGAAAGAGAGTACTGGATATAGCCTTGCAGAAGATGAAGGAGGTTGATTCATCTTAAAGACAAGATTTTAGAGGTCAAGCCCCTACACGTTATAAGCGAATTTTTTTAGGAAAGGAAGAATTTCCTAGTGGAAGAGATTTAGTTTCTGATAGAATTTAGGATACCTAAGGTCTGGATTGCCACCCCTCACATACAGAGGAAAACAAGGAAGTAGCACAGGTACTCCTAAAAGTCAACCAAATCAAAGGCAACTCCCAGAGAAGTCTTTGCTTTCACATTCACTTTGGGTTAATTGTTATAGTAATAAATTGCGCAGATTTTAGAAGAACAGGAGGGCCATTTAGCATATGCTTACAGATAAAGGAATTCTTCCTAGCCTCCTCATGGCCAGTTTGCTGCTCCAAGAAAGCTATTGCTTTCTTCTCTGCCCACAACCCTCAGCAGTGCAGAGGAGGGAAACACTCAGACTTCCCCTAGTCAAAACAGAGTGTAAGCCTAATTGTGAGCAGATGAGTGCCAGTTGTATTACACTTCTCAACTTTTTTTTGTATCTGCTGTGGCAGATTGCTTCCAGAGTTGGTCACAACAAAGCTTCCCACCTCACATACCCTTATGCAGTGTGACGTTGCTGCTCTTTTCATCAAGAAGTAAAGTTTATTTCCTCCCTCTTGATTCTGAGCTGGCCTTCTGACTAGCTTTGGCCAACAGAATGTGGCAGTAGTGATATTCCCTTGGTTCCAAAGCCTAGGCCTTAAGAGGCCTTGCAGCTTTTATTTTTGTCCTCTTGGAGCCCTGAGCCTTCATGGGAGTTTAGTTACCCTGATAAGAGAACCGCTTGAAAAGAGAGAGCCCCTGTTGGATAAAAGAAAAGGACAGAGGTCCAGCATTCCAGCCTCCATCTGAGGGGCCAGAAGTAAGGCCATCTTGTATCCCCAGCCCAATTTAAAGCTGCCTGAGTGAGCCCAGCCCTCACCACATGAAACAGACAAGCCATCCTAGCTGGGCCTGCCCACCCAATCCATGCAGTCATAAGCAGTTACATAAATATTAAGTCACTAAGGTTTGAAATGGTTACTTGCATAGCAATGCATTACTGAAACATCCACAGTACTGACCAAATGCTGCATTGCTTACTTGGTTCTTTGGCTAAATGGGTTTTTGTCTTAAATCTTGTTCATACTCAGTTTTTTACTATTTGACCAAAAGCAAAATGTCCACGAGGGTTAGCCAATCTACTGTTACTAAAAGTTAGAAAAGACAAGGAAATGTAAAGGGAAGTCAAAGTTGGGCCTAATTGAGAACAAGAATAGTAAAATCTGTTTTGAGGATCAGGAGAAAAATGTTCATTGGTTGACTAAGAAGTTCCAGGAATGGTAACCAGAGTCCCAGGTGCAGGAGTTTGTGAGAGATAAAAATGTTCCAATAGAATCTGGACCTTTTTCAGGGGTGAATTCTCTGAGAAGCAGATGCTGAGACAGGAGTCCAAAAGTTTTACTGGAGTAATACCTGTAAAAACAAAGGAAGGAGAAAGCAGAACTGGGCAGGGAGAGCTGTCAAACTGAGATACAGACGTGACAAAGTCTCTGTCAGCCCAATAGGGAATTCCAGAGCAAAGATTGTTCATTAGAGTCCTAAATTCCATGGGAATGGCCAAGTACTTGTACCATGCTCAGTTTGGGGCCGGGGCTGAAGAAGAGGACAGGGATAACCAGGATCCTTGCAGGTAGGTAGCCAGTTGTTTCTTGAAGTAGTATTCCAAAAGCAGCACATCTCTGTGTCTGCCAGAGGGGGCATGATGGATCTTGTATAGTTTTCGTTTTTTGTTTTTATATAGGTTTTTAAATGGTAACTGCATAGATTGAGTTAATATATCTGAGAGTGGTTAGTATGAAGGCTGAATTCAATAGAATTGCATGTCCCCTTCCCCTTCTTCCTCTTTGGATTGTGAGTTACTTATCTCCCCCTCTGGGATCCCAGAAGACATTGTTCAAAACTGTCATAGTACTTATTCCCAACATAAATGAATACCACCAAAGTTCCTGTTTAAAGCTGGGCATGGTGGTGCACACCTGGAGTCCCAGCTACTGAGGAGGCTGAGATGGAAGGATCACTTGAGCCCAGGAGTTCCAGTCCAGCCTGGGTAACATAGAGAGACCCTGTCTCTTAAGAAAAAAATAAGCACCTGTTTACATTTTCTTTCCTAGACTGAGCTCCTCTAAGGTCAGAAGCATATCTTATTTACAGTCATGTGCCACATAATTTCAGTTAACAATGGACCACATGTGGGATGTTGGTCCCATAAGATTATAATTGAGCTGAAAAATTCCTATCACCTAGTGGTGGTATAGCCATCATAACGTTATGGCACAATCACTTTATTTTTTTATAAATTTAGTGTAGCCTAAATGTATAGTGTTTATAAAGTCTACATTAGTGTACAGTAATGTCCCAGACTTTCACATTCACTCACCAGTCACTCACTGACTCACCAGAGCAACTTCCAGTCCGCCAGGTTCCATTCATGGTAAATACCCTATACAGGTGTACCATTTTTTATCTTTTATACCATATACTGTATTTTTACTATACCTTTATGTTTGGATACACAAATACTTACCATTGTGTTATAATTGTCTACAGTATTCAGTACAGTTAACATGCTGTACAGATTTGTAGCCTAGGAACAATAGGCTATATCATGTAGCCTAGGTGTGTAATAGGCTATCCCATCTAGGTCTGTGCAAGTACACTCTATGATGTTTGCACAATGACAAAAATCACCTTAATGATGCATTTCTCAGAACATATCCCTGTCATTAAGCGAGGCATGGCAGCATTCACCTTTGTACCTAACCAACACTTGGTCTCTGAAACAAAGTAAATCCTCAAAAATCAACTGAATGAATGAGCAAAGAAGCTGTCTCTTGCTTCTTACAATAGAGGTGCTTTTATTCATCCAGTTTGAACTATATCCTCTATGTTCGTTTTGATGTAAGTGTTTTGCAAATGGCACTTATTTACATACTCATTCCAGCAAGTTAGAGTTAATTCAACTTCCAAAAAGATGATCCAGTGAAAAGTGAGAGTGGGGAATGGTGGGGCTGAGGGTGGGGATAGCGTCACTTGCAATAAGGAAGAAATTAAAGGTTCTAAGGAGAGAAAAAATAAATAGGGGTGAAGAGAGAAAAGAAAAAGAAATAAAAGCTGTCAGATAAGAAAAGTCAATGAAAGAAGAAAAGCAGAACAGAAGAAGAATGAAAAGGAGACAGACAAGAAAATAAAGTAAATCTGTGAGAAAGGGGGGTGGGGAGTCAGGCTTAGTGCTGGCCTGCCCAGGGAAGTATCCATCAATAGAAGCCTCACTGACAGCTGTTACCATAATGGGAACTGGCACCTAAAGAGAAGGCAAGTCTGGTTTAATTAGTTAAATGGTATTATCTATGTCCAATGGAGCTGGGAGAGGTTATGGGGATGGAAGGATTGGTGACCCACCTCTTTCCATAGGCTGAAAGGAAAAACAGATTTACAAAGCTTTGCCAGGAATTAAAGATTCCCATGTGTTCCTATTCACCAGTTATATTTTAAAGGGGATCTGTATTGCTCTGGCGGGGGCAGCTAGAATCAAACATTAGCTTTACCTTGAATTAAGCCAATAGGTTTACTTACCTCCTTCCCTTCTGTCTTACAACAAGCCTCACATCAGGAGTCTTAATGATGTAGCAGAAACTGAACACCATCTCTGATCACTAAGAAAGGGATTCTCCTGACCTGGGTTCGTAATCCAACTTCATCACTAATAGGCTGAGTGACTTTGGGCAAATCATTTTACCAGTTCCATCCCTTTAGCACTAAGATGTAGTGATGTTATAATCTTACAAATGCAAAAAAAAAGAAAAAAAAATCTAGAGAATTTACAAAATTAAATTCTTTAGACAAGTGAGATCTTACAAATCTTTATCATGTGGAGAGACAAAATTTTTAAAAAATACATTTTTGGGGCCAGGCAGTGGCTCATGCCTATAATCCTAGCACTCTGGGAGGCTGAGGCAGGAGGATCGCTTGAGCACAAGAGTTCGAGACCAGCCTAAGCAAGCTTGAGACCCGGTCTCTACTAAAAATAGAAAAAATTAGCCAGGCACAGTGGCATGTTCCTGTAGTCCCAGCTCCTCGGGAGCCTGAAGCAGGAGAATCACTTGAACCCAGGTGTTTGTGGTTGCAGTGAGCTATGATGACACCACTGCACTCCAGCCTGGGTGACAGAGTGAGACTGTCTCAAAAAAGAAAAAAATCTTTCATTTCACCCCACCCCCATATGCTTCCTCTGCATTCTTAATGATAAGAATCCTCCTTTATCTTGTCAGTAGAAATTATTAGGGTTGAATTCCTCTCTTTTTGCTTTCTGATTATAACATCACATCTCGAGGATCATAAAGTTTAGTTTACCTTGGTTCTACAGAGTCCCTGATGTCAGTAGGCTCGCCGGGGGTTTGGGAAAGACTGATAAGGACACAGCTTTCAATGTCCAGACAAAACAAAGCAAAACATAAAAGCCTGGTGGTGGAAGGTTCTAGGCAAACAGAAAACCTCCTAGACAATGACTGGCACAGTGGGCAAATCCCTACCTTTTGAGAACACAAACTCCACCAGGAAATTACATTAATTGAAGGCTGTTTTAGGACAAGCCTGAATAAATTAAATATTTCAACACCATATGTTCAGCTTTGGCAGGAGATGTAGGTGGGAAGGGAATCTCAATGTTAGGGAATGCCCATATCACACCCCAGCTGGCTATTTAATCATGAAATAAGGAGAAACACAAATATTTGGTCCAAACACCTTTAATGATAGAGGGAAAGACACTAATATCTCCCCTGTCTGCTCTTGACATTTTACTATGTTAGGAAGCTCTGGAGCCTACAGCTTTGGAGGAGAAGCCATCACTCAAGTCAGTCAACAGCAAACCCTCACTGTCTCCTCCTCAGAACTCCTGTTCCAAATGATCCTATGTTAAGAGTAAATACTACATCTCATTACAAGACGGAGAGGCAGGGAGGATATCACCTGGAACTCATTCCCCAAAGTCTGGGACCCTAAGAACCAGACAGTGGTAAAGACATGAGCCCCAGCCCATGGATAGGCAAAACAGGGAGGAAAGGGATTTCAAGAGAGGAAGATGAGGAAATACAAGGGGCCAGGGAATAACAGAGGGAGTTATCTAAAACTAGAAGCACACTAGTGCTAGGAAATCCCATGATCTCTGGTGCACTGCTGCACTCTATGTCACTATTAGCCCAAAAGAATATGCACGAGAATGTCCACATTCACAAGAATTTGAGGTCCCCTCCTTTACATCATGTCCCTTTTTTAATCACATAGGTTCCCAGCAAGCTCTGTGCTTTAGCGACATTCCTCAATTCTCCCTCATTACTTCAACCGCCCTCACCAACAATGTTCAGCAAAGATAGCAACTAATTTCACATTTCCCAAAATATCCCACGGGAGACCTCTTGGCAAGAAATTAGCTCGTTTCCCAACTTTAAGAGGCCATGATGAATGAGAAACTGGAGGTGTCTTAGCATATCGACCAACCAACATCTTTGCCTTAATGTGACAAGGGATTTACTGGGAAAATTATCCTATGCCTTTCATTTCTCCCGACCTCCTAGGGCACTGAGCCATAGGCTTGAGCCACCAATTACAGTAGCAACTTCATTGACGGCACCTTCTGGAACAGGGGCCAGGAGACGCAATGTACAGTTTGCTATTTATCATGTACGATGGGCTTCTCAGGCACCGCCTTGGAGGCAGAAGGCTGAAATAGGAGGAGGGGGACTGTCTTCTCCTTGGCCTCTCTGGATGCCGTTGTTGAAGGAACCTTCCCAGCCACAGTTCCTGGGCTAAACAGCACTGGTGAGGCCAAGCCTGAAGTGCTAGTAGAGGTGAGGCTGGAACTCCAGGGCTCGGTGGGCAGGCCACTTGACAGGAAAACCATGTACTGGTTCCAGAAAGATAGGGGACCTACCCCTACCAGCTGATCAGGAAGGTCCTGGGACAAGAAGTCCTGTAGGTTGACCTGGTCACTAGAGAGGAGTGGTGCTGTGCCCCCCAGAGACAGCTACCGGCCCCTTTGGGCTGGGCTGCAATTCCAAATGTGGGTGCTTAGGTGCACCTGCCAAAGGGAAAAGGAGAAGGAAAGAGGAGAGGGAAGAGTCACGCAGGGAAGCTGGAGAGGATTCCCCTTGAGAATGTGAAAGCTGTAGAGAGTCTATTTTCCTCAGGTACAAAGAATGAAGAGGGGAGAAAAATTCCTTAGGGGGCCATCCCCTTGTAAGCACAATAATTTCCAAGCTTAGGGAAGGGACTAGAGAAAAGCCACTAGGGACACAGCATGGAAGAACTCAGAGGAAAAGACAAAATAAAGGCTCATAAATCTTGGAGGTCCTCTATGGAGCTCTCAGTTTCTGCTCCCTGGATCAAAGAGCAGCAGGTACAGAAAAACAGGCTCATGGAATCGTGGGGTCATCTTTTCGGGGAAATGGGGAGAGCCCTGGAGAAGTGATGGAAGGTGAACAGCCAGGAACCAAGGAAAGAGCAGCAATATTCTGAGGGCCGTGGGGGGCAAAGGGCTGTACCTGGTGGTGAGCCAACAGCATATGCTTCTTGAGGGTGGCCCGCTCCAGAAAGCCCTGTCTGCAGAAGACACAAGTGAAGAGCAGCCCCTCTTTGGGGTGGGTCTTCTGATGCTCCTCCAGAGCTGCCTGGGTGGGAAAGGTGTGGCCACACACTTCACAGGCCTTTCTGCTGCTGCTCTCTCCTGGCTCCTTTCTCATTGCTTCCTGAAAGCTCAGCTCCTCCCCCAAGGTGGCGCTGGTGCCCTCCCCTTCTGGGGTGAGTGCTAACACTGGGCTTGAGATCCTCTCGGGTTTGCCCCCCTCTTCCTTGCCTCCTGAAATATCACTGCTTCCCTGCTCCATCTGCTGAGGCTGATCCAGGCTGTCCGGTGGTGGTGGCAGAGAAGACTGTTGAGCTGCTTTCTCGTTATTGTCCATCTCCTTTCCAGCTGTGGCTGCTGCCACCACTGCCCCTACTTCCTCCTCTGCCCCAGATGCCTCTTCTGAATCACCTCGCACTGATATTGCCTTCTCGCCTCCACTCTCTGAGCCTCTCCCTGCCAGGGAATCTTCATCAGTCACATCTTCCTCTTCTTCCTCCTCCTCCTCCTCCTCTTCAGACAACTCTTCTGGTGATGGCTGTTGAGACTGCTGTGGGGGGAAGCTCCCTGCCCCAGGGACTGTAGCTTGCTCAGAGCCATTCTCCTGGGCAGCTCCTCCGCCTTCAGGAAGCGTGGTACTACCATTGGGGATCTGGCCCCCAAGGTGCATCCGAACATGCTGCTGCAGAGTGACAGCATTGGTGAACTTCTTCTGGCAAATGGGGCAGGAGTTCTGGGCCCGGGCAGCTGGACTGGCCTTGTGGCCCACGAAATGGGCACGTAGATTGCCCCGGGTGGAGAAAGCTCTGCCACACACTTTGCATTTGAAGGGCCGCTCACCTCCATGTTGGCCATAATGCAGGCGTAGGGCCCGAGGGCAGCTCAGCACCCGGAGGCAGATGACACACTGGTTAGGTCCAGAAGAACCTGAGGATGAAGGTGCAGGGGCAGAGGTTGTGGAGGCTCCTGGGGCAGTAGAGGCCACTGCCACAGCTCCTTGTCTGTCAATCTTTTCTACCAATTGCTGCAGTTTCGATGTCTCAGAGGGTGAGGTCCCCAAAGGCTCTAGCACATAGGGGAAAGGGAAACTGCCAGTGGACTTGAAGTGGTTGGTAAGTAGTGCCCAGCTTGGTAGTGAAGTCACCAGCTTACTTAGCTGCATGCGGGTTGCTGTGCCACTTTCTGCCACCCCACTGATGGCCGAGCCCTCACTCCCTGGAGGGGTGTTTTCATCAGCTTTACTCTTGGGTTCCACTGCTTTCATGAGCACAAACTTATTGAAAGCAGGGAGCCCTGGAGCCGTGGCTGTGCCTGCGCCAGTGGAGAGCAGTGTCAGGCTCTCTGTGGCACTGAGTGCTGTAGTAGAAGCCACCAGAGGCTTGCGTTCGACACCTCCGCCTGGTGTGGCTGCCTCTTCCTCGACCTTCTCCGGTGGCACGGACATGCCATAGGGCAGGCCGCTGCTAGTGATGACATAGTCTAGGTGCTCTGGCACTGGGTGTGGGTTCATCTGTACGTGCGGGTACTTCTCACGATGCCGGTGAAAATGCACTTTGAGGTTGCCACGGGTGGTGAAGCGATTGCCACAGACATTGCACTTATAGGGCCTCTCACCCGTGTGGGAACGAAGGTGGATCTGCAGGGCACTGTCACTGCCAAATACTTTAGCGCAGAAGCGGCACTTATGCCTTCCACCAGGCTTCTCCAAGGGACTCATCACTTCTCCATAGCCCAGCTCACCACTTCCATTCTTTGGCTTCAAGAGGCCTGGGGAGGCAGCAGCCTCAAGGCCTCGGGCTGCCCCAAGACACTGTGCTGCCAGTAGTCCTGTGGTGCTTGGGAATGCCAGATGAGGCGAGGCAATCAGCTGATCTGTGCTGCCTGGCAGGGCTGGGGAGGGGGCAGGAGTGGGTTTGTGGCTTCGCCCAACCCCTCCAGCAGAGAAGGGATGCTGTGACCCCAGTGGGTGGTAAAGGTGGAAGAAAGCCTGCTTAGGCGTTTCTGCCCCCGAGGAAGAGGAGGAGGAGGTGGAGGAAGATGCCAGTGTCTTGCCGGTTTGGACAGGCTTGATGGGGCTGAAGAGGGGTAGCAGGGGTTTGGTGGAAGAGGCAGTCCCTGTCCCAGGTAGCTCTGAGGGACTGGCAGGGGTACCCACCGTCTGGCCTAAGGAGCCAAGCAGCAGCACCTGCCTGCAAATTTGCTCAGTCATCTGCATCTGATGGATCTGCCGCTGCTGCAGCACCCGTAGCTCTTCCAAGATCAGGGGAATGTTCAAGTGGCTGCTGCTTACGCCTGGGGGTGGAGGAGGAGGTGGAGGAGGGGGGGGTGCAGGGGTGGATTCTGGAGGTAATGGGGTTGCTCCCAGCTTGGGACTGGCCAAGATCAGGCCCCCGCCTCCCCCGGCCGCTGTACCTGTGGCAGCGACCAGGAAATGCCCTGAAGACTCCTCTCCTCTCCTCTCTGGACCCCAGGTGGGATCTGTGGGCACAGAGGAGCCAGAATCTGGGGGGTTGCTGTGCTCTGTGTCCATGACCTGGGGACTATTGTGACCCTCTGGCCGGGATTCAGAAGAGGCTGAAGAGTTGTTGGGGTTCTCCTGGCCCCCAATTATCACCATTACAGGAGGGTCAGTAGAACATGCGTTCTGATGAGCGAGGAATTCAGTTGGGTCAGTGAATTGTGCGCAGCACTTGGCACAGACTTGGGGGTGGTCCTCCTCGCTAGCATCACCTGGGGAGAAGACAAGGAGAGAGAGCGTGGGTGGTGCGGTTGGGTTGGGTATACAGAGGCTCTAATTAACAACGAGCCCAGGAACCGCTAGTTGGGGGTGGGGAAGTGAGCTCACCATCAGGCCATGCCGAAGACTAGAGCTCAGTCCTGACCGGCGCGGACAGGAGACACCTCAGCGTGGCGGGGTGGGGGGGAGGGCGGCAAGCGCATGCTACTCCTTTCCTCTGTCACCCTCCCTACCCCAGGCCACCAGCGAGCGCAAGGAATGGGTGTGAGGACGGGGCCCTATGCAGAGAATCGTGCATTTCATCCCGCCCACCGAAAGTCCCGACCGCGGCGCATCTCCTCCGCCCCCATCCCTGCCCGGCCCGGCCCGACCCTACCGCACCTCGGAGCTCCGCTGGCTCCCCGCAGGGCCCCCCGAGACGAGGGCTCCTCCCAGCTTCTTGCGCCATGGTTGTGGGGGAAGCGGAGGGCCAGGTGGGGTGGCAGACAATGGATAGTGGGATTGAGGGAGGCGGCAGTGGCCGCCCGGCTGCGGCAGCCTCTGCACCCAGCGGCCCAGACTGCGGAGATGGAGCTCGGCGGCGGCGGCGGGGGCAGGGAGCAGCGGCAGAGGGGGAGGGGAGCGAGGAGGCGCGGAGGAGGGGAGGAGCTGGAGCGAGAAAGCTGGGAGAGGGGAGATGGGGGAGGAGCTGATGAAGTGGGGAGTTTATGGGGAGGAGCTGCTAGGTAGGGAGGCGGGAGCTGGAGGAGGCCGGAGCGGGGAGCGCGAGGGGGGTGTGGGACGGGAGCCCAGAGCCCAGGAGAATTTCCGGAGGCTCAGTGACAGGTGCTGTGAGGCACAGCGGGGGTCCACCTTTCCTTGTACTCTGCCAGCTCCCCCCATCTCCAGATGTCTTTGCCCAGGCCTGCCCTCCCCGGCTCTTGTAAGCTCAAGGGGCACAGTGGGAATCGTAGCCATGCTCAGTAGAGCAAGGCGGTAGTCTTCTCTTATTTTTCTTTGGATAAAGGATCCGCTGAGCCTGGAAAATGTGGATTCCAGAGAGGGTGGTCTGATCTCCTCAGAGGTCTGAGGGCCAGAGGGGCAGGGGGAACTCAAAACATCCGCTCCTCACCAGCACACACCCCAAAATACTCCTAAGTTTTCTTCCGTGTCTCTCACTTCCATCCCCATCCTACTCCCATCCACAAAAGAAGTTTCTCAGGGTGGGCGGCTGCAAGGTAGAATTTCCAAGGAAGTCATTTCAGGACTCCTCTCTGCAGAACACTAAGCCCCTTAACTCCCCGCCCCTCCTCCCCCAGAATAATAGTTGAATGCAAGCTACTTCACAGATTACCTGGGCAACACCTCATTTATGGAGTTCATGCTGATTTAAGAA
Source organism: Indri indri (assembly GCA_004363605.1). NCBI lineage: Eukaryota > Metazoa > Chordata > Mammalia > Primates > Indriidae > Indri > Indri indri. Next base: position 9,108 of record RJWJ010021085.1, on the reverse strand, counting down.
GCCATCTCCTGCTTATTACCTTCTTCTGTACTCTCTTCCTCCTCTATTCTCCTCTTGCAACACTTGCACACTGTCACCATTAAGGTAGTGGGTTTGGACACATGCTAGCCAGCAGAAACCTAGGGAGGCCCACCGAACTCTAACCTGGAGAGGCGGGGAGAGCCCTCCTGAAACAATGGGGAAAATGCAGTAGGAGCTACCAGATAGCCTCTCAGTGTCTAAAACCCCTTTCAGCCCCAACCTGGTTTCAATGCTTGCTCACCACTACAGAGGCAGCCTCCTATTCAGAAAGGATAAGTGAGGATAAGATGCCTCCTAGACCAGGTACTCTGCATCCCCTTTTTACCTTGAAATGAGTCTTTTTTTTAAAGGTTTCCTTGCCACCATATCGGCTGGCTCTTTTATTTACTTTTTCTTTGAGACAGAGTCTCACTTTCTTGCCTGGGCTAGAGTGCTGTGGCGTCAGCCTAGCTCACAGCAACCTCAAACTCCTGGGCTCAGGCAATCCTTTTGCCTCAGCCTCCTGAGTAGCTGGGACTACAGGCATGTGCCATCATGCCCGGCTAATTTTTTCTATATATTTTTAGTTGTCCAGCTAATTTCTTTCTATTTTTAGTAGAGACAGGGTCTCACTCTTGCTCAGGCTAGTCTTGAACTCCTGACCTTCAGCGATCCTCCCAGAGTGCTAGGATTACAGGTGTGAGCCACTGCACCTGGCCTATTTACTTATTTTTTGAGTCAGGGTCTTGCTCTGTCACCCAGGCTGGAATGCAGTGACTCAATTGTAGCTCACAGCAGCCACCAATGCACTCCTAGCCTCAAGCAATCCTGCCTCAGCCTTCCACAGTGCTGGATTACAGGGTGTGAGCCACCATGCCCAGCCTGAAATGAGTCTTAAAGGATTTCTCACTTCCGAAAATACTTTATCTTACATACAGGAAGTGACCATAGTCCTTGGTTTTGTGATTTGCCTGGGCATCAGTAAACCCACCTTGTTCTAATCCCAGTTCTATTCTTGCCCAGCTGGTAAATTGAGGCATTGTGGTCAGTCACGCCATGCTATGCCACCATTTCCCTTTTTATGAAGTGGTAATATTGTAACTGTACTATCTTCCTCAGAGAAATATTGTGGGGACAAAAAAATTGAAAAACTTTTGACAAATAATGTGTACAAATGGGCCTTTTTAAAGCTTAGGGAGTCCTGAGTATTATCAATTACAGAATTTACATTGTCAGTAGTAAAATAATCAAAGTAACCTGATATACACATATTAAAATTAGATCTGTTTTCCATGTTGCTTGTTAATCTTATTAATTTCTGAGGTAAGATGTTGGCTAATATCATGGGCATATGTCAAGGATAAGAATTCTTTTGCCGGAGTGGGGGGAGGGATGAAATAACATAATTAAAATATTAGTAACATCCACTTTATTTTCAATATAAATTTTGCCCATGTTTTTAAATTGAAAACATTTTACCAAATTGTGTTTTGAAACTTCAGATAATCATAAGGCTCTAAGCAATGTGAATCATGGCTCTGAAACAGATGGGCTCTGCTTCCATGCCTGACCTTTACGGATGAGGGAGAAGGGGGTCTCTTTCACTTAGGCGAGTCACACTTTAGTGCAATGTGGTTTATTTTTTACAGATAAGGAAACTGAAGCTCGAAGAGGTTAAGTGACTTTTCCAAGTTCACGCAGTAATTCAGAGAAGCAAGCATTCAGAATTTTGACTCCTGTCCAGTGCTTTCTTGAGCATATCAACATTGTATGGCTTCCCTAATGCTAGAGAAAGGGCCCTGTGTGGCTGCTACCTGCCATTTGCTCTCTGGCCTCAGTAAGGGAGAGGGAATCAGATGGAAGCTTTCTTCTAAGCATTTGTTAATTAGCATTGAACATTTGATATCCAGTTGCTGTTTTGTCAAGTCTTCTGACAAGAAAAGAAATCCTTTTCTTTTCATCTTCTCCTGGGAAACACTGTCCCCTTTCTTGCTCTTTAATGAAACGTGCTTTCTGATGCGTAATTTGATCTGCACTCTTCTTTAAGGTAAATTTAGTCCCTGGTGAAAGGTGATGGATCAACAGCCACCTGTAAGAGGAACCCTCCATTTCTCAGCACTTTGCACGCACTGCCCATCCTGAAAAAGGGGGGCAGGATTCTTACACAGACATGAATGAAGGCACAAATACAGAAATAAACTAAACTCCTAATGGTGTCCCTAGATAGCAGATAAGGTGAGGTAACCTATCCCGGGTCGCATGCAAAGTCTGGGGTGGATATAGGACCAAGACCTGGACATGCTTGTTTAAATTTACAAAGAGCTGAAATGACAAAGAAAAAGGAAACCAGGTGGCTTCCCCTCTAAAGCTGGTGCCCCATCAAACCGCTGCTTTATGCTTGGGAGAGAATGGTTGGGCAGAACAAAGACGAAAACAGGTGGGTCATGTGCACCTGGGGGGTGGGTGGAGAATACATTTGAATAGTGGTTCTCAAACTTTGCTGCCCTTTAAGATTACTGGGAGAGCTTTTAAAAATCTCCATATCCAGGCCACATCCCAAACCAATTAATTCAAAATTCCTGTGGCTAGGATTCAGGCATTAGTATGTTTATAAAGCTCCTCGGCCAAGGATGAGAACCACAAAATCAGGGAACTGCCCTTCTCATCAAACCTTCCACCCTGCTCCTCACAATACTTACCTGAGCTAAACCTGGCTGAAATTGGGACAGGCAAAGTGAGTTCTCAGTGCTAAATCTTCCCATCAGGCTTTCTCTCTACTCTGTCCACAATCACACTTTAGCTTTCTGTCCTTTCCTGGTAAAAAAATCTGTTTCCATGAATAGAATTTGATGTAATTTAAACCTGGTTGTAGATTTAAGTGTCTGTATTGCTTTTCGCAGGTTTGTGCATCTTGAGTCATATTTCTTTTTTTCTTTTTAAATTTTAATTGATAATTTAGCCATATTTCTAATTGTAAGATGAAGGGTTTTGTTCTACAGAATTCAAGCATTATCCAGCAAAGGAAGCAAGCACACTCGTATAAGCACTTTCCTAAACTTACTTACTGTTAACGTTGGACCAATACTAATTGGTAGGTTCCATAATTATGAATTGATTCTGCAACTGTTGTTATAGACTACTTCTTAGGGATATACATATCATCTTTTTTGCTCATCCCTCTCTCCTGAATGCACACACACAGTCAATCCTTTGCCACCCATACCTACTAATGCACCTGCGGCTTGTGCAACACAGTAGACTAAGAAGCGCAATAATTTGTATGCCTGCTGCTAAGTGAGAAAAATATATTTGTTTTCAGATTAGGACTATCTTAGATCAAAGGTAAAAAAGGTCTTTTATGGAAATTTTTCTGACATCAAAGGACTGAACACTTAACATGGGATTCATACCATTCTGGAACTGGAAGAGACTTTAGAGATCTGATTCTCTCATGGTACACAGTGATTCAGACCCAAGTTAAAGTCCCAGCTCTAGCACTTTCTAATCTTTGTGATCTTGGGAAAATTTCTTAATCTCTCTTAACACTGGATTTCTCCTTGTAAAATGGGTGTACAACCATAAAAAAGAAGAAAATTCCAATACATGCTACAACATGGATGAACTTTGAAAACATTATGCTAAGTGAAATAAACCAGACACAAAAGGACATATATTGTATAATTCCATTAATATGAGGTACCTAGAATTGGTAAACTCATAGAGACAGAAAACAGAATAGAGACTAACAGGGGCTGGAGGATGGGAAAACAGAGATTTATTGTTTAATGGATACAGAGTTTCTGTTTGATGATGGAAAGTTCTGAAAAATAGATAGTAGTGATGGTTACGCAACATGGTTAATGTACTTAATGTCACTGATTTGTATACTTAAAAATGGTTAAAATGGTAAAGTTTGTTATGTATACTTTACTACAATAAAAAAATTTGAATGGGTGTAGTAATAGGGGAGTTGGAAGGAATAAAAGAGACAATGCAAAAAGGGCCTAGCACAGTAATTAAATGCTCCACAAATATTAATGGTGAATGTTATTATTAAAGGTTAAAAGCTGAAGCCCTGGGAAAAGAAAGGACTTGCCCAAGGTCACATAGCTTCAAGGTCCAAGCTGGACTGAAAACCAAGTTTTCTGCGCCCTTATCCAGTGCTCTATTGTACCAGGCCTGAGTTATTCTCTACTTTGGGGGTACATAGGGCTGAGTGGCCCAGGGCTTAGTTGTCCTGAGAGGCGAGGCTCTCTACTTCCACATGTAAAGAGAATAGAACTGTCAAAACTCTATTTTTGTCTTCTTTCCCCCTTTTGCTGGTCTTGCTGTCTGCCAACTTCCATCTAAAGTACTCCCCTCTCTCCCTCTAGATCTGTTTGGCTGTTGTCCTGGTTTCTCCTTCTCACTAAATATCTGGGTTTCTGATTGTTTCCTTTATTTCCCAGATGTACTAGTTTGCGTTTTCCCCAGTCACATCCCTTATGTTCTCTAATCCAGATTTCTAGACTCTGCAGGGGAGAGAGAAATTTTTTTTTCCTCTCCAGAGTTTTTAAATAAATAGACTATTTCCTGCTTGTCACTGATGTGCAATAACTATTCTGCTAGGTTTTGGTGTTCTGGTCAGGCAAGTTGAGCAAAAACAGGGCTGGAAAACAGGTTTTTTCAGACTGTTTCTTGGTGATGTCTTAGGTCACTGCAGACATGAAGTTTTTAAAATGCGCAACAAAGGCTTAGCATTTGCTTGTTATATATGGTAAACATTGCTTAAAAGAAGGCACAAGACTCCTGAAAACAGTAGTGGCACCCTAGACTACTAGATAAATGTCTGCTGATGCTGGTGATGGTGCCCATAATTTCACAGGTACATCAAAGGGTACAGTGTGCCCCTAAATAAGAGCCCTCCCTACCTAATTGTGGGGCATGTTCTGGGCAGAAGGAAAAAGTCAGACGTCTGAAGATCACATAAGCAAATAGGAACCCTTTCCATAAAATGCAGGAATGAGAAATTTATATATTATAAGCTTATAAGAGCAGGAAGGAATTTTAGACATGATCAAATATAGCCACCTCATCTTGCAGATGAGACCCTGTAACATTCCAAGTCATGCATGTTGCCTGGGATCTTTCACTCTCCGGGGAATTCTGATGAGAAAACCCTTAGGCTTTTAAAAGGCAGACCTTAACAGAGGTAAATACTGCTTTCTCGCTCCTAACATTAGTTTCTGCCTTTAATAGCTGAAAGGCAAAATTTCAACTGAAATTTGTTGCTGCCATTGGGTTTAAGCTTGCACTGTTTCTATGGTATTTATGGGCTCTCACGCCTCCAAGTGGGAGCTATATCTCAAAGGGCTTGAGAATCCATTCAAGACGGTTGCTAAAGATACCTTTTGACTCCCTCACAGAAGATGTTTCCTCAGCTGTGGTATGGGGAATGGGTGAGCAGATGGGATAAGTAGGAAGGAGAGGAGAGGATGCCTCTTAGAGGGTTTGGGGGTGGTGGTGTTCAGCATAGTTCCACAATCACACCAGCAGGGGATCAGAACTGTGAGGCAACTCTGAGGCTCTAGGGGAAGTCTCCTGTAGAGCACAAGGAGGAAACATCCGGCCTATAGCAGCATTAAGGAGGGTTAATGTGTCTCAGGAGGGAAGGATGCCACCACAACAGAACCTCTAAATATGGGCACAGTAGGATTCCAGCAAAGCAGAGATTTGGGGGGGATGTGTTCTGCACAAAACATAGTATGTCTGTTAAGGCTGTTTCATAAGCACATGGAGCACTGATTTGACTTCAAGTCATTTTTTACAACAGGTGAAAAGGCAAGTTTAATCCATGATTAGTTTTAATCACCATAAATATATTATCCTAGAGCTTTTCATGGCACAGATCTCATAAAGAAAAGCTAAAGTTTGCCAAGAGGTTTCGGAACTTTGGTCATATTTCAGCATTTGCAGGAAGTGCCATTGCACTCACATATAATGATAATAGCAATACTCATATACATTAAGTACTTTATTTGGTACTTTCCTACATGTATTAAGCACTTATTTATGCCAGGTATTTTTCTGAGTGCTTTACACATATCAACTCATTTTAATTCTCACAACCACCTAATGAAGTAGCTAGAATACTCATCTCTATTTTACAGATGAGGAAACTGAGGCATATAGAGGCAAAATGAACCAACCAAGGTTGCACAGCTAACCAAGTGATAGATCCAAGATTTGGCTAAAAGCTAATCCTGAAAGTCTGGCTTCAGAACTCTTGTGCTTAATCCTATACTGCATTGTTAAGTAAATCTATCAGTTATACACTAAATAAATAGTTGATCCCTTAGCCAGGACTTCTAGACTTCCACAGTGTGACATATGTAGCCATACCACTGACAAGTATATCCAAAACTTGCTTGATCCTAAGAATTACCTGGACACTTGCAAAAGGTATAGATTCCAAGACCCTAGCTCAGATGTGCTCACAATTAGGCAAGTTTGGAAAACCCTGATTTAGTGGAGTGAGCACCACCAGTCCTGAGCATCAGGAGACCTACATTTTTGTCCTGATTATGCTTCAAACTGTCCCTGAGACTCTGGGCAATGTCACTTCTTAATACCTTCCTTGCTCTATTGTCTGCCTCTCACTTACTGGAATGTTATAAGAATATGGACATTTATTTATCCTCATAAAGGACATCTGTTGCTTTAAAAATATAATATTCTCATAAAATGATATGCATGTATTAACAGGTATGTTACCTTGCATTTTTTTTTTTTTGGCTTGGTCTCCCTTGAAGCACCAACCTAAACCCCTCTTCCAGACGTATCCTCCAATTCTCCTGCAGGTGACACGGATATACACCCCAAACCAGGCCACATTTTGACCGACATTAGCTCTTTTCCTCTGGGAGCTCTGATCAGCTCTGTTTAGCCCAACAATGAGAAACTTTTTTCTCTTCTCCCTCAGGGGAAAATTCACGTTTATCCAATTCATTCTCTTGCAACCCAACTCTCCAGAAAGAAAAGGGGGGAAAATCCCACCCCTAAGAGACGGTCTTCAGGTCTGAGGACGTTACTTAGCAACGGCACAAAGACTAGTGAGCACAGGGGGACCTGGGGAGAAAACTCTTGGGTGGGGAGACAGAGCCAGTTTGAAAACTCCATTTCATCCAGAGAAAAACAAGGAAAACACAAACAGACTCAATCCCAAGTAGAGTAAAGTGGAGAGGGGCTTCTCCCCAGCGCAGGTCATTTCTCTGCTCCCCTCATCTCAAGTCCTTCAAACCCCCAGTGATCAAGTCCGCCCTCCTGGTTTCGCCCCATGGCCCGTGTGCCCTCCCCTTGCTCCGGCCTGACCCACACAGGCTGGGACTCAGGGGCCCCCCACCCCTCCCCAGGCACCCACCGTTCTCAGACGCGCTGGGACCTTCGCAGTCCGAGATTAACTGTTGGGGTTTCCGCTGCTTTCGCCGAGACATTCCCGGGTAGAGAGAGGTGGGAGAGGGAGGGGCAACGCTCACTTAGTCTTAACCGGGGTGACCTGGTCCAGTCTCCCCTCTGGGTCTGAAGCCAATTGATGCCTCTCCCCCAGTGCAAATCACTGTGAAGCAGAGATGTTCTCCCTTCCCAGAGACAGACAGACTCTCTCTCTCTCTCTCTGACTCTCTGTTCTTGACTCTCTCTCTCTTTCTCTCTCAATCTTTGCAAGTCTTTAAAGGGGAGACGCCCCCTTTTTTTCTTCAGCTTCTTCCCTACGCTTCTGCAGCTCCCATTGTAAAAGCAAAAATCCTAATCTTTCCGCACACTCTTTTGTACTGCAGAGGAAAGGATTTAACCCTCTCCTCCCTGCCAGGGCTCCAGGCCTCTCCCTGTGCTGTCTGCTCAGAGACTGTCCCTTGCTTGTTTTTTCTAACTCCTCTTCCAAGATCTTCACAGTGCATTTTGGTTCTTTCATAATTCTGTGCCCCTCTGTTTGATAATGTGGCTGCTTCTGGGGTATAAACTGGAATAAGAACTTTCTGATATATCCTGATATGAGGCCAAAAAGTCAGCTACTTCCAGTGGAAAATGGGGATATGAAAGGTTGGCAAAAAGATTAATGGAGGACAGTTATTATAATAATAACTTAATATATGTATGGTTCTTTATAATTTATAGAATATTTTCGTTTATGCGACCTATTTTAAATTTTACAACTCTGAGATTAGCACAGCAGGTTTTACTACTCCTATTTATAGATGAATCAAAAGGCTCAGTGAGGTTAAGTAACCTCTTCAAGGTTGCACAGCTGTGATGTAACAGAGACAGCCTGGAATCCACGTGCATCTGACAGTAATCCAGCATTCTTTTCCTTATATTGGTAAAGACACAATATGCCACCAGACTGCTAGCATGGAAAAAAAAAGTGATTGATCTTACAAAAATCTCATTTAAAATAGTGACCAGGCCAGTGGCCTTCTGTCTCTCCCAATCCTGTCCAGTTCTTAGAGTTGAAGGGATGTCTCTGAGAACATGACTTCGATGAGTTCCCTAGGTACCTCAGGGTGGAAGCTGCAAGGAGGTACTTTCAGCTCAATATAAAGAAGCTTCTAATAGTGTGATGGACTCTCCAGTAAATTTGTGAGCTCTCTGTAATTGTTCATACAGAGGCTGAAGATAATTGTCAAGGATTCTGTGTAGAGGATTTCCTTGTGGATATGAGCTTGGATCTTTAAGAATTCCTCCTTCTCCACAGTACATCATTTGGCAAACAACCAGGTATCTCCTGCTCAGCCTGTACACTAAGGGTGATTCATTTATTGTTCTTTAACTTCTGGCTGTGCTGGTCATACCTAAACTTGAGTAATACTGAGCTGCTGGGCATAGAATATTCCAGATATGCCTTATCTTCTAGCTATAATGCCTGGGTCTCTTTCTTTTTTTTTTTTTTTTTTTTTTTTTTGAGACAGAGTCTCACTCTCTTGCCTGGGGCGAGTGCCGTGGCGTCAGCCTAGCTCACAGCAACCTCAAACTCCTGGGCTCGAGCAATCCTCCTGCCTCAGCCTCCCGAGGAGCTGGAACTACAGGCACGCGCCACCATGCCCGGCTAATTTTTTCTATATATATTTTTAGCTG
>RJWJ010021084.1:0-28256 GCA_004363605.1 Indri indri | reverse complement strand
CTAAACACAAAGCCAAGCTTAATCTCCATAAAATTCTTTTCACTTTATTCACACTATAGGATATTTATTGCTTTCCAGGTAATGATGGAGTAAAGGAGTCCTATACACACACACACACACACACACACACACACACACACACACACACACAGAGTCAGGAAACACTTCCACCCAAAATAAAGGCAGAGAGTGGGAGACACACCAGGTTCATGAATACCATAAATTTTGCTATTTCATTTTAAAAATAGGTATTACTGTGTTGTTCTCTTTCCAACCCCCTCAAAAAAACAAATACCTTCAAAATATGTTGGTGGTAACTGTTAATTCCTAGACCATTTTATTTAATCTAAGCATGTATTTAGAAAAGTCCATGGAGAAATACCACATAGGTCATCAAGTTGAAAATTCCACAAATCATCTAAATAGTACACATTTAAAAATTATTGACCAGGCGAGGTGGCTCACGCCTGTAATCCTAGCACTCTGGGAGGCCAAGACGGGCAGATTGTTTGAGCTCAGGAGTTCGAGACCAGCCTGAGCAAGAACGAGACCCCGTCTCTACTAAAAATAGAAATAAATTAATTGGACAACTAAAAATACATGTAGAAAAAAATCAGTTGGGCATGGTGGCGCATGCCTGTAGTCCCAGCTACTCAGGAGGCTGAGGCAGAAGGATCGCTTGAGCCCAGGAGTTTGAGGTTGCTGTGAGCTAGGCTGACGCCACGGCACTCCAGCCCGGGCAAAAGAGTGAGACTCTGTCTCAAAAAAAAAAAATTATTTGCCCCAAAGACATCACCAGAAAACTATACAGATATCTCCTATGAATATGGATGTAAAATCCTCAACAAAACACCAGCAAACCAAATCCAGCAACATATAAAAATAATTATATACCAATTAATGTAATATACCACACAAATAGACTAAAAAATGAAACCAGACAATCTTACCAATGGATGAAATAAAAGCATTTGACAAAATCCAACTCCCTTTTCTTGATAAAAACACAAATGAAACAGAAGGGAACTTTCTCAATATGATTAAAAAAAAAAAACAAACTCCAAAAAACCACAGCTGATCATACTTAATGCAAAAAGACTAGATGCTTTCCCCCTAAGAAAACAAGAATGTCTGTTCCTACTACTCTAATTGAACACTGGACTGAAGTTTTGGCCAGAGCAATTAGGCAAGAAAACAAAATAAAGGGCATTCAGAATGGAAAGGAAGACATAAAACCAACTCTATTTGTAGATGACATGATCTCATACAGAGAAAATTCTAAGGAATATACCAAAAAGAATTTAGAATAAATGAATTCAACAAAATTACAGGATACAAGACCAATATGCAAAAATCAATAGTATTTTCTATACACTTGTAATGTACAACCCAAAAATAAAGCAAATCTATGTATAATAGCCTGAAAAAAAATATTTAATAAATTTAACAAAAGAAGTACAAAACCTATACTCTGAAAACAACAAAACTCTGTTCAAAGAATTTAAGGCTCTGAATGAATTTTAAAAATCCCGTATTCTTGAACTAAATGACTTAGTACCATTAAGATAGCAATATTCCCCAAATTGATCTATAAATTCAATGCAATCCCTGTCAGAATCCCAGCTGATTCTCTATAGAAATAAACAAGCTGATTCTAAAATTCACATGGACTTGTGAGAGAATAGCCAAAACTATTTTGAAAAAGAAGAAAAGTAGGAAGGCTCATACTTCCCAATTTCAAAACTTACTATAAAGTAACAATAAACAAGACTATGTGGTACTAATATAAAGATACATACCAATAAAATAGAATTGAGAGTTTAGAAACAAGCCTATGTGTCTCTGGTCAACAGATTTTTGACCACAGTGCCAAGATCACTGGACAAAAAAAGAATATTCTCTTTAACAAATGGATCTGGGACAACTGGATCTCCACACGCAAAATAATAATTTTGAACTCTTACCTTACACCATATTCAAAAATTAATTCCATATAGGTTAAAGAACTAAATGTAAGAACTAAAACTATACATTTCTTAGAAGAAAACACAGGAGTAACTCTTAACAATCTTGGATTTGGCAATGATTTCTAGATATCACACCAAAACCACAGTAGCCAAAAAAAAGATCATTTTATACTGTCTCCAGAATGCCTTATATTTGGAATCACGCAGTTTTGTAACCTTTTCAGATTGCTTTCTTTCACTTAGCAATATGAATGTAAGTCTCCCCCATGTCTTGACAGTTCATTTCTCTTTAGTGCTAATAATATTGATCATCTTGATGTATCACAGTTTATTTATCCATTCACCTACTGAAGGACATCTTGGTTGCTTCCGAGCTTTGGCAATTACAAATATAAATATAAAATGATCAGTGTTTGCCAGGGATTAAGGAAAGGGAGGGATGAATAGGAAGAGCACAGAGGGTTTTAGGGCAGTAGAAATATTCTGTATGATACTATAATGGCAGATGCATATCATTATAAAGTTGTCTGAATCCACAGAAAGCACAACACCAAGAGTGAATGCTAACATACACTCTTTATTTTGGATGATAATAATGTGTCAATGGAGAGTCATCAACTGTAACAAATGTACCACTCTGGTGGGGGATGTTGATAATGTGAAAGGCTATGCATGTATAGGGGCAGAGGGCATATGGAATACCTTTGTACCTTCCTCTCAATTTTGCTGAGCCCAAAATTGCTCTAAAACAACTTAAGTCTTTAAAAAATAAATAAATAAATTGGACTTCACCAAAGTTAAAGACATGTGTGCAAAGGTTGCTATCAAGAAAGCAAAAAGACAACCTATAAAATGAGAGAAAATATTTGCGAATCATATATTTGATAAGGGCATAGTATCCAGAATATATAAAGAACTCCTAAAACTCAACAACAAAAAGACAAACAACCCAACGAAAAAATGGGCAAAAGACTTACATAGAAATTTTTCCTAAGAAGATATGCAGACAGTCAACAAGCACATTAAAAGATGCTCAACATCATTAGTCATTAGGGAAATGCAAATCAAAACCACAATGAGGCTGGGCACAGTGGCTCAAGCCTGTAATCCCAGCACTTTGGGAAGCCGAGGTGGGAGGCTCACTTGAGCCCAGGAGTTCGAGACCAGACTGAGCAACATAGTGAGACCCCGTCTCTACGAAAAATAAAAATGTTAGCCAGTAATGGTGGCTTGTACCTGTACTCTTAGCTACTCAGGAGGCTGAGGTAGGAGATTCACTTGAACCCTGGAATTCAAGGTTACAGTGAGCTATGATTGTGCCACTGCACTCCATCCTGCAGGACAGAGTGAGACTCTGTCCCTAAATTTAAAAAAAAAAACAAAAAAACAATGAGATAACACTTTACATCCACCAGGATAGACATAATTTTAAAAAATAACAATGAGTGTTGATGAGGATGTGGAAGAATTGGAACTCTCCATATACTTCTGGTGGGAATGAAAAGTAGAGCCACTATGGAAACTGCTACGGCAGTTCCTCAAAAAGATAAACATAGGATTATCATATCACCCATCAATTCTACTGCTAGGTATACACCCAAAATAAATTAAAAGAGGTGTTCAAACAAAACTTGTACACAAATGGTCATAGCAGTATTATTCACAATAGTCAAAAGGTGGAAACAACCCAAATATCCACCAACAGATGGATAAACAAAATGCAGTACATCCATACAATGGATATCATTAGGCCATAAAAAGGATTAAAGTACTGATACATAATACAACATGGATAAACTTTGAAAACTTTAGACCATGTGAAAGAAGCTGGTCACAAAAGACCACATATTCCATTTATATAAAATGACGAGAATAAGCGAATCTACAGAGACCAAAAGCAGAGCTGGTAGGTACAAAGAGGTGAGGGAGGAGGATAGCCAAAGGGTACGGGGTTTCTCTCCGAGGTGATAAAAATGTCCTAAAATCGACTGTGGTGATGGTTGTCCATATCTGTGAATACAGTAAAACCATTGATGTGTATGTTTTGAATCAATGAACTGTATGCCATGTCAACTGTATCTCAATAAAGTTGTTTTTAGAAAGGAATTGTTTACAAAATCATTAGCATACTACAATATTTCAAAAAGCATTAAGAAATCTAGACAATACTACCATTCTAGAGTTGTAAAGTCTGATGTTTCTCTTTTTGCCACTTTATTCCAAACTTCTTTTACAAATCTTTTCTCTGGCTTTCTGCTTTCATGTTTCTCATTCTTTGTCTTTAAGGATCATCCACGTACATGCTAAGTAGCAGAAATAAGAGGTCTCTTTCTATTCTAGGTAGCTAGTCTCTGAGGTAAATCTTCGGTTTGGGGGAGGACTTCCAGTTGTAGACTGACATATATATATCAGCCCTCTTTTAAGCCATCATTAGTTCAGAGCACTTTAGTGACTCTACAAAAAAAAAAAAAAAAAAAAAAATCTGATTTTCCTTTGCACTTATGTTGCCAGGACACAACTGTTGGTGTAACCGCGGTGGCAGGCATAAAGATCCTCAGTACAATAGACCAATTCCTGGAAAGCTATAAGTGCATTCTGAAGTCAGCCTCCAGTTCCCTCAGGTGATTTGTACCTACCGTGAATACCCATTCGCCCTCAGAGCAGTTCTGTCAGTGTCTCTGACAAGTCAACCTTAATGTGAAGTGTTCGGAAGGCATCGCTTACAATTGTTAATAGTTTTTCTGGTTCTGGCCAGACTGTTCGTGTGGTAACCTTCCTCCCACTCTATGCCTCCAGGCAGAATATGAAGAGAACTGCTGTGAGGTGAGCTGAAATGGAGCTACCTCAAGCAGGAGAGGAGAACAAACAGTAAATGCAAACAACCAAGAACATAAGACAAACTTCATGGTGTGGGTGACAGACACCGTGATCACCTCTGCTACACTCATCCTCCCTCTCTCTCAGTAATCAGACTTTTCCCAGGACAGATTAAGTGCTCTCCAGGAAGCCATCTTCACTTCTGCAGGCAAGGCAGGGGCATGTGCTCCAGGCCTAAAGCACATGCTGCAATGCCATCCATTCCCTTGCCAGAGTTATTGATTCGAGGATCACACGACCCCAGCTTAACCAGGGAGATACGGCTTCCGTGTTCAAAGTGGTACCTGAGAAAGAAACTTCCTCACTCTTCTGAGAGCTGCCAAAAGCCAGCTTCCTTCTCACTCTACAAATGAAAAACCAAGATACCTTCCATCTCACTCCCGCATACTTGACGGCAGCCAGATTGACGTTGAAGTTGAAGTTGACCAGAGAAACACAAAGAAACTGGATCTTTGATCACGCTGTGGAGAGGTAAAGCCACACTAATCCTGAAGACCTACCTACATCTGGATTTTCTATTACCAGGCAACCAAAGTCTTCTTTATTATTTAAACCTGTTTGAGTTCATTTTCTCTACTCAGAATCAAATACCTTAATCAGCAGTCCCCAACCTTTTTGGCACCAGGGACCAGTTTCATGGAAGACAATTTTTCCACAGACTGGGGTGAGGGGTGGGGGTGGGGGGTACAGAGGAGGTGGGCTGTGGAGCTCAGGCAGTGATGCGAGTGATGGGGAGCTGCTATAAACACGCTCGCTCGCCCCCCACTCACCTTCTGCTATGCACACCCCCACCCCGTTCCTAATTTTTATGGAAGACAATTTTTCCATGGACTGGCGGGGAGTGGGGTAGGGCAGCAGAGCTCTGTGGCCCAGTCCCTAACAGGCCACAGACCAGTACCAGTCCGCGGCTGGGAATGGGGACCGTAACCTTAACCGACTAAATCACACAAGAAATGCTAGTGGATAAATGGAACAAAAATACTATCTTGGAAGCAACAGTGTTGAAGTGGCTGTTTTTGAAGAAAGGCAAATTACATTTTCCCCTAGTATACTGAATTATGTCTCAAAGCTCCACCCAGAACTTTAAGCCCAAATCTTTCTGCAGCTCAAATATCTTACCTGAGTTCCAGTTCCATAGTCCAACAATGTGAGCACACATACACTCAAAATATAAAAATATCATGGCATAAAGAAATTAAAATATGGAGCTCATATTTGGCAGCTCAGTTTTGGGCAAAGCTTGAGTTCACTTTAATGAAAAAGAACTTTGCAAACTGTAAATAACTATAATATGGTCATTAAAATTCACCTGTGAATAACTTGAAGGAACTAGACTAAAATAATTTTTAAAGAACATTCCAGCTCTAAAGTTCTGATTCTAGGGTTATCCAAAATATATAATCATATATAAAAAGAAAATAAAGTTGAGCACTTACTCTAAAAACTATATATATATATAGTGAGAGAGCCTATAGTCAATACATTATACCTCAGGTCAATTTCTCCAGGTAAGTAAAATAAAGAAAAATGCAAACTAATATAAATGAGCATTACTTTGGTTTGAACAGCAATCAACCACTCTCAGTTCAACGTGCTACTCAACAAAAACATGTGAAAATCATTTCTTCCTGAAAGAAGGACTATTTTTCCCAAAATTTCAGAGTTCCCAAGGAGTATTAGTGGGAAACAGCAAAATAAAGTAGCTATAACTAGAAGATATTTCATATTGCACTTACACAAATGTGTATTCGAGAATCTAAATCGGTATATGTGATAGAATCTGAGTATATAATTTTAAACATTTTACATACATTTTATATACATGTATACCATGCTCATAAATATCTGTCACACCCACACATGAATATATCCATATACAGTAGAAAAGGTTTAAAACCTTATTCACCCATCCAAATTAGCAATACTTGAATCCCTTGACAGCTGAGAAAGCAAAGAGTAATGGTTTTATTAAGAATAACTATAAAATTTACATTCTTCAGATATTTAGAAAATAGCTCTTGGCTTTAAAAAGCATATGTACGTGCATTTCTGGAGGGGAAGAAATGATCCCAGGTACGATGATTTCCACAGCATTCTGCATTTTCCTTTACATATCACTGAATTTCCTTTACCTGCCATGGATTCTTACTGGTTTGTCTTCTCTCACAGATTGTGTTTCTAAGGTGAAAGGCCCAAGTCAGGAATCCCCAGAACCAAGCACAATGCCTGGCACATAGGAGGTATTCAGTGTATGTTTTTTTCCTACAACCAGAGATGTTTTTAGATTGTTCATTTTCAAAGCACTTTTGAAGTGCTACAATTATCCTACTCACTGTATGTAGAATTATTTCCTTTCCACCGTTTTATACTTAATATCTTTCAAATTTCATGGGAAAATTCATTTCTAACATAGATTTAAGATTTGATAAAATAAAGTCTGCATTTTACGGACTCTGATCATACATCCTCCAGACTGAAAAGTTCACATTTTTCAAATCTCCAGGTAGAACAAAAATCAGCTCATTTTTTTTTTTTTTTAGATCATGTCTTTTTTGAGATATGATTAAAAACCCCACATGGGATTTCAGATTAGAAATTTGAGAGGTTTATGACGATAAAATTGTATTCAGGGAAACCTCAATTTCCTAGAGTCTTCAAGGAATAAGACCTCTGAGATGGCTGAATTTTTTTTTATAGTGAACACTTTTAGTGCCATATTTTTTTTTTGTAATTTTTAAGGGAAATGTTTATAAGTGGCATAACATATTTCCACTTTCTTACGAAGAATGTACTGAATTCAAACAACTGGGTTACCATGGTTACCAGGAGGCACCACGTCTCCCTCGCCCCACACCTGAATCTAGAATCACACTGGACGTGTTGGGGTGTCTTCAGGAAGGTACTTTAATAACATCAAGGACACACAGTTCGACACATAGATACACACCTTCTCATAGAATCCACCAACAGGGGTAGTGGTCTACCCACCCAATTCCTACCATTTTCCAGCAATGTCGTAAGCTAACTGTTTTGGTCTGAAGAGGCTCAACTTTTGCATATGTCTTGAACCATTTCTTTCCATCATGTTTATCTGCTGGCAAGTGCACAGAGGCTTTCTAAAGGTCCTCTTCTTCCATAAAGCTCCAAAAGCTTCCATCTGAATTGGTGATACTAAAAGGTAATGAGTTCAAACAATTCCAGAAGTTTTCCAGGAAACATACCACAGGAGTCCATCATTCTAACTACACCCTTAGCTTTATCTTAAATTATCTTTACCTCTTTTCTACACATTCTTTTGTTGATATTCGCCACGGTGCTCAGAAAAATCAAAAGGTGAATAAATAAACCACATGTAACTACAAGAAAAAGAAGTCCTCTGTTTCTCCAGCACAGAAAACTAAAGATGGGCACCAAAGATTGCAATCATAATAAACCTCAACCCAAATTTCAGGCAATCACTTAGATATTCTAAATAAAATGTGGTCATTGCAGATTCAATTACTTAAGTTGATCTCTTCGGAGAAACTATTTTAATGGCAGAAACAATGACCTAGGGTTTCTTTTAAGCCTTTCCAAATCGATATCCACAAATCATGTTTCTGTTCCCTAGGAAACTAAGTAGGTAATACCCAGGGCAAGAAAACTCTACCAGCGTCATTTTCCTTTTATCCTTGGCACTTACACATGGTTACCACTTATTAGAAGGAAAAAAAATTACCTTCTAGCATCACTGAGAATCACAATGAAATGAGAAAGGAGACAGAATGCCAATTACCCAGGCTGCCTCTCCTCCCAGGGTGTGATAGAAGAGAAATAGAATAAACGTCTGCACACAGAGCTCCGAAAAGCTGGAAAGCAGTTTATAGTCTAGTTCAGTAAGTGCCCAACAGGATGTATGGCATAATGAGACAAAAGACTTAAAAACCTGGATCTGTTAGAAACATCAGGTCAGATGTTTCTGAGTTCAAATTCCAGACCTTTTTTCCTTGGGTTAAGCTATCTCACCTATCTGAACTACAGTTTCCAACTTTTAATAAAGGGAAAACACCTAGCTCACATTGCAGTAATATGAACACAGCTTAAAAATGAATATAAAATACCAAGTTCACTACTAAGTTCATCTCTTTAGAGTCCCCAAGAGCTACGTTCAAAGATAACAAAATGGGTTGTTTGTCAGGGACTTTATGACCAGTGTAACATAAGGTTTCTTTCCTGAGTTCTCATCTTAAGAGAGTTTACAAGGAGACAAGGCATTTTTAGAAAGTTCAATGGAGTGTCATTTCTACAAACATCTGCAAACAACCTTTCAACTCCGAGAATGTGATGGTTTTATATTGTACATCTGGGCTAGGACCACATTACCTAAACTTGCTCTGACTTTCTTTTCATCAACAATTAAATATAGAAAGAAAACTGAGGCCCAAATCTCAACCTGGTTAAGTTGTAAACATGACTACAGAGTTTGTTTAAACAGTTTCAAATTTCTAAAATCCATTACTAAATCAAAGTTTTAGGGCATACAATCCTGGCCCAAAGATCCAATGACTACATATGCTGCTGAGATTTGCTATTTAACCAGACTCAGACACAGCATCCCAACTTTTAAACACATTTTTAAGTATTTTCCCAAACATTTAGCTGTGCTGTACACTTTAAACTACAATTATGTTACACATATATTCATGTGCTTTTATAATTTAAATGTCTGCAATTATGTAACTGTTTTCTAAAATGGCAACACAATTTTCCCTACTATAGACCCCAAACTCCACAAACTGCTGCTTCAAATATCTTTGTATACATTCCTTTTGACTTATAGATGCATTTATTGGCCCACCATGCAGATATTCAAAATTCAATTTTCCATTCTCTCCCCCTTACAATACCTCTAAATCCAAAAAAGAAAGAGACTAAGAAATGGCAACAGCCAACCAGCTAAACTTATGTTTACAGGCTTCAATTAGCCTCTCCTATCAAACAGATACTTAGGTACTGCCACTTCAATTCCTACAAGCTTACCCCTCTGTACCATTCACTTCCTCATAGAATCCCAGAAACCCTGATCCAAGGAACACAACCATTTCGGCCATAATACTACAGGTAATTCAGATTTTCTGTTTATCATACACAGCTAAGGCTGAACTCACTGCTTAGAGTTTTGAGTTACATACTAAGGACAGAACACTGCATGCATTTTTATTAAATGCTAAAAATGGTCCGGGTAATTATTAACCATCGGTCTTGCTTACCTTCTGGCAAAAGCCCAGTATTGTAAGCTGCTAGGTGAAGCTAATCAAATAATAACAATAATGAAGATAATTATAACCACCACCACCACCAAATCCAGAAGCACTAAGATCTTTGGTGCAGATTTCGACTTAGAGCCCGGAGAGTTAAATTCCTATTTAGGTTCCTGGCTCTACTGAATTTAAGCTCTATGACCTACTACAAGTAACTTTACCTTTATCTACAGAAAAAAGATGATTTCAAAGGCTCCTCCAAGTCTCCATTAACTCTTTAGGACTAATGTTCCAGTGACCTGTATACTGAAAATGAATGGCTATATCAAACCTCGTTCACGGATTTCGTAAGGCAGCAATGCATACTTCCCAAATTTTCAGCCAATACCACAAGAAAGAAACATTATATAAAACAGACCTTGGTAACCTTTGTTTTCAAACTTTTACACAGTCTTCTTAATAGGCTTAACATTTTTTAGAAAATATTTCGCTAGCTAGTTTATGTAGCATTTAACCATTATTAAGCAATTACACTCAAAAGGTAAACAGGTTTATATTTAGGCAAACAAGTAAGTTCATGTGGAACACTTAATAGTTTCAAATCCTTAATGTGCTAATATGTTATATGTCATAGGTCTTGTTTTATAACACAAAGTACTGTTTCATTAAACTGTGTTTACTTTCTGAAGGTTAGGAGACGCTATTTATGACTCATTTTTATTATTGGACTTACATGCGTAATGCATAATTATCATTATATAAATGGTTTTAGAGAAATCACTTTGCCCTACATCAACTCCCATAAGCATATGAACCGTTTACAATACAAATATGAACTATCGCCCTCCAACCATAAGAAGACAACTATGTGAAATCATCCAATCATAGTGTTGGGCCTTAGATCCTGCAATTCTCAGAGCCATTTTTAAAGCCAGGCTTATACCCAGACACACACATATACTCATACCTCAAATACTAAATCATTCATTCAGTAAATCTTAGAGAACAAATATGATACCAGGTATGAGAAGAAAAACTAAGTACAAGGTACCAGGGAAATACCTCCAAAGCACCCTACCCATCCCATTTTGTAAAACTCATCATACATAATTCAGTTATTTCACCCACTAGTCATGGTTCTATATGGATAGGGACTGTGTATATGTTCTTCACTTCTATAGTATATCTAGCAAGATGCCTCAACACAGCATAAGCACTCGTTTCTTAAAAAGCATTCATTTAAACTGAAAATAGAAAAGAATACATTCTAACAACAGTACAAAAGTGTAAAACGGTACATGATTTCAACAATAAAACGTTATTGCATTTTGTGCGCAGCAGCATCTAAGGACACGGAGTGCACACGCAGGGAAGCACAGCCACTGACACCAAGTACCAGGGGTGCTCGGGAGAGAACAGTGTGGAGGTCGCTGGCAGCCGTCTGTGGGAGACCAAGGACACCTTGGAGGTCTTTGGTCAGGGCAGGGGGAAGGGCAGGGAAGGAGATAGCAGGCAGATGAGACAGAGAGTAGAGAGGGAAAATTAGTAAAATGATTAATCAAAAAAATAAATATGTTGATAACAAGAGCCAGACTTCTCAATACTGTAACAGGTATTTACAAACAGAACAGGTGAAGGCTCAAGAGAACCCAGAAGTGTTGGATTGGAATTGGAAACACAAGTATGAACTCATAGTTTTAAAAAATATAAATATAGATATAGGCATTGCTATAGAGGTATGTATTTATGGGGTATGTGTATAAAAATATATGCATATATATTGTTGGGGCTCAGAAAATGATACCCCAAAGCATGGTGCTTTGGCATACTGACACTGTGAATGAAGGTTAACTGGAAGGCCTGAGAGGCTGCCTCAGAATCTCAGGTCTGTCTCACCTTCCCTTGTTTCTCCCCTCAAAGCACAAGAAGGGGCTCTCTCTGAAGTTCTGTTACCTGACTGAGGGAAGTTCTTCCAAAAGAAAACAGAATTGCCTTCAGTCCCCTAGCAGAAATTTCATTAACCAGGGAAAATTAATCACCAAGGAAGAAACTTTAAGGTTATCACCATGCCCACCTGGACAGACTTTTCATCCATTCTTCTGAAGGCTGTTACCTGAGAGACTTTACCTGCAAAATAAGACCACCTTGTTCACCGTGCAATTCCTCCCCTCACCTTCCCATGACTTGTTGCCACCACCCCCAGAGCCAAGAGGAACCTTGTACCAGAATACTGTCTGTTTTTCAGGTCCACTCATCTCCCCTAGAAATCATTTACTCTTCCTCTAAAATTGCCTATATCCCCTACTTCCCTCTACCCTATGAAGAGGGTATTTAAGCTTCAACCATCTGGCCCTTCTTTGACTTTCATACTTTGTCTGACTCCTGTGCACTTGCATGCAAATAAATTTGTATGCCTTTTCTCCTGTTAATCTATCTTCTGTCAGCTTATTTTGGCCGACTCAATTATCCAACTTTCAGAGGGAAAGTTCCCTACAACATATACACACATATTTCCTAGTTTTCCACTGAGAAGTCCCAGTATCAACGAGCACACAGAGTGTCCAGATTTTAGTTTCTAAATACCATTCTCCACTAAAACAAACAAACAAACAAAACAGGGTTACCTGGAGAAATCCTTAATCCAAGGATGAGGCAGCAAGATGAGCCTGGAACTGGGTGTGGTGCCACAAAATAAGCAAGTGCTCAAAGACTGATCAGGATGTGTCAAAAAGACACATGAGCCACCCCAAAGGGGCTCTCATTCACCAAATCTGTGACAATAATATAAGCATCAAAATAAATAAGGATAGTAACCTATTATAACCCATTGAATAAATTGGAATTTGTTATATATGGAAAAAAATCAATAAATGAGGAAGCAGGGAAAGCTCTTCCATAAAGTAGATTGCCAGTAGACGGAACGATGGAAAATTAAAATCGCCATTTGGCAACTATCACTGTGGTGGCTGATTCGGGCAGAGTAGTCAACAGATAATAAGCCTGATGGATGGAGCTTTGAGGAGGGAAAGAGGTAACCTGAGATTACCTCCCCAGATAGCACTGAACTATAACAGGGGAAAATGGTGCCTTTATGAAAGGGAAACCTGATAGACGCTAACAGAAAAAGACAATCAAAATTAACATCATGACTGGCTAAGGGTCTCAGGATCTCAGGCCTGTAGTCTTTAAAACCATGGAAGACACAACAGGGAATGACTGAGGAATTGTTCCAGATTGGAGGATTGTGAAGAGACACAACCACTGACTGCAGTATACATTCTTGGATAGGTTTCTGACCAGAAGGGCAAAGAGATGATAGCAATAGGGGAGTTGGTGAAATCTGAATAAGGTCTGTGGATTGGTTGGTTATGTTACATCAACGTGGACTTCCTGTCTTGGAACTCTATGGTGGTTCCATACGTGTGTTCTTTTTTGGGTGGCAGTGTGACCGCTAAAGTATTTAGGGATGACAGGCATCATGTCTACAGCTTATTCTCAAAGATTTCATTAAAAGACCAGTGGGATAGAAAGGCGCATGACAGAGCAAGCATGATGAAATGCCAATGCTTGTGCCGCTCACGCCACTTGCAAGAAATTTAATATTACAGGTAAATAATTTTTTAAATATTTCAAAATTGTTATCATAAAACTATTATAATTCTAGGACACTGTACAATTTCAACTCGGATACTGAAAAATTTCCAGAGTTAAAAAAATTTTTTTAAATTACTTAATAATATCCTGTCAGCTGATCATTTGAAGCCTTCTTCATGGTAGAAAATTAAAGGAATGATTCGATCTAAAAAATTTCAAATTCATAGATGTTAGTCCAGGTGCTAATAAATATCATCAACAGTGCAGCACGGAAAAGGCCATTCAGAGGTACCCAAGATCTAAAATAGCAGAGAGTCACAGGAGCAGAGATATGCTGCCCACCGGCAATCACTAACATTCTCATAAGTGGCCTAAATACACGAATCAGAGGTGTTTGTCTACATGATAAAGTAATATTTGTATTGGTCTGAATTGATCTTTTTGAGGGAAAAACATAAACAACCAAAATTAAGGAAATGTTTCATTTCCCTTGAAACAATCCCAAACTAAAAAGACAACTTCCCAAAATCACTATGAACATGTACGGATGAGCCATAATTCAGTTATGTCTAATTTCAAAAGTCTTGATCTACTACAGTATTATCAAAGTAGTACTAATATTATATGTAATAACTCATCATCACAACGTGGGACCTACTTTGTCATAGCATCACTTTACATAATAATTCAGGAACAAATGACAGAAGCTCTGTTAGAAGTATATGGAGTTAAGTAAAACCTGATACTATAATAGATCCTCATGACTAAATTTATTACTGGAAAGGTGAGAACAATTTTCCCAGTGGAATAACTACCATTCCCAAACCAAATATGGGTTATAAAATTTATTTTATCCTACGTTAAAATATACAAACACGTATGTGCAAACACATACCCCATACAAAAATAGAGAAGCATGTACAGATTAGGAAATTTCCCAGATGAGGTGTTTCAGGACTTGGTAGTCATCACATTTGAACATATTTTTAGTACATTATTTCAATGATTTGTACATTTTGTTTCTAGACAGTTTTGAATAGTACATCATTATTCCTCTGTGGAAAGGCAAAGATATTCAGAGAATGATTAAACTCACGCTCTGTGTTATCCAACATTTATTCAACCATAACTTTACAGCCTGACATTTCTGCACATTCATGTAAATTGAGATTCATAAAGATGCATAAGGTACCAGAATTCTTGACTTGCATGTACTCTGAGTCATTAAAGATTGAATAGTATTCAGAATCATGTAATTTCAGTGAATCTATGTACCTAAAGTTCTGAAGGACCAGGACCCAGTTTTTTGGTCAAGTCAGATGTGATTTTTCACTGTGTTTGTCCCCAGCTTCCCCACATTTCTCTCGGCTTTCTTATCTCTGTTACGGCACCATCAAATGCCCAGTCTCACAGACTAAAAATGTAATATTGCTTGAGCTAGTATACAATTTCAGGAGTCAAAAATGTTCTATCAAGAAAACTTTTTCCTAGCATAGTATATAAGTTCATAAACATATACAGTGTTCCTAATTAAATCTGACAACTGCTAAATTCATTAGATTTATTTTAAGAAGCAATAGAACAGCAATAGAAAATAGAATTGTAAAAGAAAACTGATAAACACTGGTAACTGAGAGACAAAATATGGGAAATATGGGGTGCAAAGGCTCTCGTACTTGAAACTTAGACCAGCAAACATTACCGATAGTAGGTTAGGTCCCCCTTTATACCCTGTTCAGGTTGCATGGTAGTACTCTATAGCTCTATAGCTCTTTACTCACCTATATTAACTTGATGAATTTCTGAAGTTATTTGTTGGCGTCTGTATTTTATTTTACAGCATAAGCTACAGAGTCTACCATAAGCTGGGTCACCACTGTATTCAGTACAACCCCAGGGCTAAGTACAGCAGAATTCACTGATTGTTTCACTGTCATTAAGAGATATGTTCTTTTACTAAATAAAGCAAGGTTGACTGGATACTGTATTTATAAACCCTTTAAGTAAGCCAGAGACAATTATGTAGTTCCAATGGTCTATAAGAAAGATTTGGACATACTTGTGTCAAAGGAAATACCAACTGACTCAGCAATTTCAGAATTCTTAAAATAGAAGTATTTTCTAGTAATACAACTACATGAGTTTTATATCTCCAAAATGGAACTGGATTATGCCTCTAACTATCCCTAACTTGATTGTAGGCTATTTGTTTAAATTATTTTAAAAATATCAATCTGATTAATGGAGGAAAAATGGGAATCCAAGCTACGAAAAATGAAATCGCATTATTATCATATTTGCAACAGTTTAATTAAAAGCATTATACAAAACAAAGTAAAATAATTTCACATTATTGTAGGTTTATCTACAAAGGAAAAAAAAATGCTGAGAAGGCAAGAAGGAGGAGGAAGGAAGGATGGAGAAGAGAGGCAAAAGGTCTTTGTTAAAAGATTATATTCGTCTACCATGGAATGCACACGCTGAATTCTTGGATTATCTCATCAAGTGTACAAGTGGGAGGAAATGGCACTACTTGGTTTCCAACCTGAATGTGTTAACCTAAACAGAACATCCAAAGGAGGACCTCTTCCATGAAGGGATAGAGTGCTTGTTCAAATAAGTCAACACTCAAACACTGAAAACACAAGGAAAAACATTAATACACACTACACCTAATTATCTCCAAAGGAGAAGAGGAAGAAGGCTTTTGCAAAGTGAGAGGAAAAAATGCCTTTCACACCATGTGTAAGGAGAGAGTATGGGGGGAGACGGGGGGAAGAGACTTAAGCCCAGCCACTGATACTCTCAGTGTATCTCTTATTGTAATGAAATTAAGGTAGCCATGAGATCACAATTTCCTGTCAGCTTTAAAAAGAAATAGTGTAATTGAATTTCACAAACTTGATTGAGCCCTTACTCTACATAGCTCGTGCCACAGTAACTGAGAATTCAAGGCCATTTATAAAGCACTGCCCCTGTCCTCAAGGCACTCACAGTCAATTATATTTCATAATCACATTTGACGCTTACTAGCTAATAAAGTCTCCATCTATGCTTTACCTGTAGACAAGAAATGCCTGTGGAACCTTTAAACAGGGACCTATCCAAAATGATGTTTAAAATTGTTTTGATAATACAGGTATTTCAACAGCTGTCTGTACCAATTTTTTTTAATTGGACATCTTAGATATTACAAGTGACTTCAAATATTTAATGAAAATTTCATTTAATTATCTGAACAGTTTATTCTGGTGGGACATCAACATTTAGACCATAGCAGATGCCTCTACAGGACGCAAGTATATCCGAGGTTTAGTTTCTAAATATTCTAGGGTTGGGCCCCTGTGCAATCAATTCTCCAAACTTTCCAATCAAAATTTGTAACGGCAGAGTCACTGAGCTAAAATAAAGAAATAGGATGAATTTCAAGATACTCTGTAGAAATAAAGTAAAAAGAAATGTTAACTCATCACTTTTTTTTTTTTTTTTGAGACAGAGTCTCACTCTGTTGCCCTGGCTAGAGTGAGTGCCGTGGCGTCAGCCTAGCTCGCAGCAACCTCAAACTCCTGGGCTCAAGTGATTCTCCTGCCTCAGCCTCCGGAGTAGCTGGGACTACAGGCATGCGCCACCATGCCCAGCTAATTTTTTCTATATATTTTTAGTTGTCCAGATAATTTCTTTCTATTTTTTTTTAGTAGAGACAGGGTCTCGCTCTTGCTCAGGCTGGTCTCGAACTCCTGAGCTCAAACAATCCGCCCGCCTCGGCCTCCCAGAGTGCTAGGATTACAGGCGTGAGCCACCGCGCCCGGCCTCATCACTTTCTTAAATCACTGTATGTTCAACTTGTTTAAGTGTGAGGTTGGATTCTGACACTCTCTCTCTTACATATTTAAAGAATAAAAAGCAGCTTAGAGAAACAAACCACTTCAGAAAGAGAAACTAGGGAAAGCCAAGCCGAACCATTGAGGCTTTCCCTATACTTGAAGGATGCTGCACCTAAGCTTGGTCAGAGCAGGAGTGAGGAGCAAAGTCAGGAGCAAAGAGAAGGAACACAAAGTGGGAAATGACCTTTAGATTCTAACGCCAACAAGCAAATAAGACAACTGATCTTTACAAAGTTTCAGGAAAAATAAGCAACTGTTAAGCCAAAAAATTTAGTCATGAGATACGATATTAGACAATTTGTCTTGGTAACAAAGTTTAGGCATATATACTGTACATATGGTCCTTTCATTTTCATTCTATGAAAATGCTGGTTATCTTAAATGTACTACTAAGTCCGCATATTTTAAAATACTTTACTTCTTCACTTGTGCCATTATTCATCTTCCTTATAAGGAATTAAATGTATTATAGATGTTTAATACTTCAATTAGATCATTAAAAGGCTCTTTCTAAATTATTTTAACATATGTCCCTCATCTCCTCGAATATATGAATATGTTCTCTGCAATAGCAATAACAATAATTCATCCATGTCTACATCATTTTGGTTTTCTTAGACTTTCTTTGGATCTTTTTCAATACCACTTTCAGATCAGATGGCCGCTGCATTCCCACTTAACTCCAACTGCTCTGTAACTCCTTAGGAAATTCTAAATAATGCTCGTTAACATGCTATCTTTCTTCAAGAAGCCAAGTGGAACTCTTTAAGAGCTAAAGATAAATTTTACATGAAGAGTAAATACCCTCTATTTTCAAATACACAGCTGACCCCTGAACAATGCAGGGCTAGGGAAGCTGATCCCCCAGGCAGTCAAAAAACTGAGTATAACTTTTGACTCCCAAAAAACTTAACTACTAAACAGCCTGTTGTTGACTGGAAGCCTTACCAATAACATAAACAGTCAATTAACATATATTTTGTACATTATATGTATTATACAATATATTCTTACAATAAAGTAAGCTAGAGAAAAGAAGATACCATTAAGAAAATCATAAGGAAGAGAAAATATATTTACTACTCATTAAGTGGAAGTGGATCATCATAAGGTCTTCATCCTCATCATCTTCAAGTTGAGTGAACTAAGGAGGAGGAGGAAGAGGAGGGGTTGGTCTTGCTGTCTCAGGGGTAGCAGAGGGGAAAAAAAAATGCATGTATAAGTGGACCAGCAGAGTTCAAACCCATGTTGTTCAATAGACAAGTGTATACAGAAATATACCTAAATTAATCATGTATTGTGTGACAAAGAATTTTCAATAAAATCCAAAACACAGAAAGTGTTGTTCGATTTTCTAACTAAAAATTGACAAGTATAAAATCCAATCATTTTGAAATAATTATAAAATTTAACAGAACAGAAAAAAATGTAATAAACATGAATACTTGAGAAAAATTGATAAAACAAATCATAAACTAGTTTATTTTAAAAGATACAATACAAAACTTATGAAATTAAGAATCACTTCTAACCACCAAAAGGAAATTTTTAAAATATATTATGTTTAAATTTCTGCTACCTAAATTTGAAAATAGCCAGAGAATTACTGAAGGAACTATGAATATCAACATTAATTTAAAAAGAATAGAGAATGTGACTGGATAAATCACTGCAGAATTGCTTCGGTGGAGAATGGAGAAAAAAAGAACAATTTATCATTTAAAAAAATTAACAGTTACATACATTAAAAGTTACCTAGCATTTAAAGAATAAATAATATATTTTATAATAAGTTTTAAAAGAACAGATCATTTCAGTGTTGTAGGAACTAATACAGAGCACAGAAAGAACCAGGAAACTTCCTACTTTATTATTTAAAAAGCAACATACTATGAGGTCAAAGCATCAATATTTCAAAAAGGAAAATCATAATATATGATGTGCAGAAGCATTTAATAAAATTCTAAACCTATTCTTGATTATAATCCTTAGTTATAAAATAACAAAACAGTTCCTTAATATGACAAAATGTCAAGTGAAATCAAGTTCTTATTTCTATGAGAATATACCAACAGTGACCAATTAGAAAATATAAAGGGCAAAGGAAACATGCACAACAGCAACTACAAATACAAAATATCTACAGAACTGAAATCATGGAAACTGATAAATTCCACTAAAAAACAGGATAAAACAAGGTTTAAATAAAGTGGAAATACACACCAAGTTTCTAATTATAAAAGTTACATGGAAGAAGAAAGTGACAATAACAGCCAAGACATTTTTGAAAAAATAACAGAAGAAAATCTGAACTGAACTATATTAAAATGTCTTTAGAATATGTAAATTAAAACAATGTGGGACTAAGAAAAGGTAGTAAGCTTCAGCCAATGGTTGTAAGATCTTCAAACTTGTCAAGAGAAATTGGAAATCTAGATTTCTTTAAGTAAAATGTTCCGTTTCTCTGCAGGCTTCAGTCTTTGAAAGTATGGTATGTTTCCAAAGAAAGCATTTCTGTGGGCTAAATTGGCCGGCGTGGACCTCTGCCCTATACACACCCAACACTTCCTGCCTCACCCTGAGCTAAAGTTGTGTCCAGTGTCTGGATAACCCTTTCCTCTCTCTCCACCCATTTAAATGCAACCCACCCATCAAGGTGCGGCTTGCCTTAAAGGCACTGTTAGGACCTCTGGTAGGGATTGCTATTGCTCTGCCTCTACTACAAGGATTATAGTTCTCACCACGCCAAAAGTAACCAAATGTGTTCTGCCTCTTCCTCTAGGGTGGAGAATGTGAACAGTGTCTAATAATAATACCAGCTACTATCTATTGGCCTTACTCTGTGCCAAGCACCAAACTCACGCTTTCTACACACCTTCTGTAGCCTTCTCAACAAATGCACAATAAATATTATCCCCGATGTACAGATAATATAGTACTCAGCAGGGCAAATATCTAAACAGGTCCGGGAAATAACTAGATTCTAAATTCTTTTTTTTTTTACCAACTTCACCAATTGTTATCATGGTTGGTTGGTCTCCATTTAATTTATGGACTTGGGACCCTGCTCTGACAGGAGGGCAGTGAGGTGAAAGATACAGCTAAAATAAAGACGAGCCTGAAGGCAAGGACTCGAGGGTTTGTAATCTGCAAACAGGATATGAGTACCAGACCAAGCACAGGAAGACACTAACTCCTAAGTCTTCTAATTCTGTATTTGAGATTGACTTAAATAATATAATTTATGCCCAAAATTACCTTTTGCCTTAGCAAATTTTGTTGATTCACCTGAACTCCATGTACTCAGTGGGGGGTGCGGTAAAAATAACAGATGGGACTGTACTGCAGCCTGCAAGAAAGTTTGAATTGTAAGACATTTTTTCAAATATTCTTAATATGCTCTTCATGCTAAGCTCAGTAGAAAGCTTTTATGATAGCTAGTTTTTACCTATTTTGTTGGTGTTAAAAATAAATCACCTTGAAGTCTTTTTTTAATTAAATAAATATATCATCTTCAAAATATCTATACCAATTTACCTCAAGAGAATTCAAAATAATACTAATGAGACCTGCTGACAATTTCTAAAGCTGAAAGCACTTTGTCTGGGATGTTTCAGGAGTTGTGACTGGAAAGAGAAGACAACCTAATAACAAAGCTCTTTCACAAGATGATCTGAAAAGTCCAATTAATCATTCACCCTAAAGAATACAATTTGTTGAAGTGTCTTTAAAAATTCAATAGAACATCTCGCATAGGGAAACGTTTGTGCCAGTGGAAAAAAAGGTCTTTTAAAAGTGCTGTTACTAAATTCAAAATATATTCTTTTAAAGAGGTTAGAGAAACAGTCGAGATGCCATGCTTCCTCTTTATCTTTAGAACTTAGAAGCAGGTTTTGAAAAGTTCCACCTATAAAAAAGGCAAAGATATTAAAGAAAACTTAAGCATTTTTCTGGCTTCTAAAATTGTTTGATATTTGTTTAAGGCTAGAAATCCACAAATTTCAATCAATCGTTCTTTGGCTCAGATTTTAAATTATTCATATTTAATATCTGTTGTTCTTAGCAAAAACTCATGACTCTTCTGTTAAAAAGGGGGGGTAGGATCACAAGTGGCGGAAAAAAAGGAGGGGACATTTAATTTAAGACATTATCACAGAACAGGGGTCAGTGGACTATGACCTGGGGGCCAAACAGAGCCTATGGCCTGTTTTTGCATGGCCTGCTCCCTAAGAATAGTTTTTACATTTCTAAAGGGTCATTAAATATATGGGGGGGGGTGATATTTATACATGAGAGAAAGCTTATCAGTCTGGCAAAGCCTAAAATATTACTATCTGGCCCTTATGCAAAAATTTCCCAATCCCTGTCACAGAGTATAAAAAGTTCTCTATACAGGGATACCTCACTTAATTGCACTTTGCAGATATTGCATTTTTTTAAATTGATGATTTAAGGAAACCTTGTACCAAGAAAGCCTATCTGAACCATTTTTCCAACAGCATGTGCTCACTTTGTGTCTCTGTACCACATTTTGGAAATTCTTGCAATATTTCAAACTTTTTCATCATTATTGTATCTGATACGGTGATCTGCGGTCACTGATCTTTCATATTACTATTGTAATTGTTTTGGGGATGTCATGAACCACACCCATATAAAATGGCAAACTTAACCCATAAATGTTGTGTACGTTCTCAGGGCTTCACCCCGTCAGCCATTCCCCATTTCCCTCCCTCTCCTCCAACTTCCCTATTCTCAGCAATATTGAAAAGAGGCCATTTAATC
Source organism: Indri indri (assembly GCA_004363605.1). Classification (NCBI taxonomy): domain Eukaryota; kingdom Metazoa; phylum Chordata; class Mammalia; order Primates; family Indriidae; genus Indri; species Indri indri. The sequence goes on along the minus strand of RJWJ010021084.1, from coordinate 5,909 downwards.
ACCCTACAATGCCCACAACATCAAACCAGCCACATTTCCTTCCTTAAGCCAAAGCCCAATCCAGAGCAAGGCCCTAACCCTCTTCAATTCTGTGAAGGCGGACAGGTGAGGAAGCTGGGAAAAAAAAAAGTTCAAATCTAACAAAGGTTGGTTCATGAGGTTTAAGGAAAGAATCTCCATAACAGAAAAGTGCTAGGTGAGGCAGCAAGTGCTGATGGAGAAGGTGCAGCAAGTTATCCAGGAGATCTATCTAAGATCATTGATGAAGGTGGCCACACTAAACAACAGATGTTCAATGTAAATGAAACCACCTTCTATATTGGAAGATGCCATCTAGGACTTTCACAGTTAGAGGGGAGAAGTCAATGCCTGGCTTCAAGGCTGCAAAGGACAGGTTGACTCTCTTGTTAGGGGTTAATGCAGCTGGTGATTTTCAGTTGAAGATAATGCTTCAATTACCATTCTTAAGTAGTCACACCCTAGGGCCCTTAAGAATTATGCTAAATCAACTCTGTCTGTGCTCTATAAATGGAAGACAAAGCCTGGATGACAGCACGTCTGTTTAAAGCATGGTTTACTAAATAGTTTAAGCCCGTTGTTGAGAACTACTGCTCAGAACCCTGCAAAATATTACTGCTCATTGTCAATGCGCCTAGTTACCCAAAAGCTCTTATGCAGGTGTTCAAGGAAACGAATGTTATTTCCTTGCCTGCTAATAACACAACATCCATTCTGCAGCCCATGGGTCAAGGAGCCATTGTGACTTTCAAGTCTTATTCTTTAAAAAATGCACTTCATAAAGCAAGAGCTGCAATAGATATTGATTCCTCAGATGGATCTGGACAAAGTAAATTGAAAACCTTCTGGAAAAAATTCACCATTCTAGATACCATTATGAACACTCAAGATTCATAGGAGGAGGTCAAAATATCGACATTAACAGGAGTTTGGAAGAAGTTGATTCCAACCCTCATGGACAACTTTGAGGGGCTCAAGACTTCAGTAAAAGAAATAACTGCAAATATGGTAGAAAGAGCAAAAGAACTAGAATCAGAAGTCCTGAAGATGTGATTGAATTGCTGCAATCTCATAATAAAAGTTGAACATACGAGGAGTGGCTTCTTATGGACTAGCAAAGAAAGTGGTTTCTTGAGATGGAATCTACACCTGGTGAAGATGCTATGAACACTTTAAAAAGGAGAACAAAAGATTTAGAATATTACATAAACTTGGTTGATAAAACAGAGGCAGAGTTTGAGAGGACTGACTCCAATTTTGAGAGAAGTTCTACTGTGGGTAAAATGCTATCAAACAGCATTACATGCTACAGAGAAATCTTTTGTAAAAAAAAGAGTAATTGATGCGGCAAACTTCATGGTCATCTTAAGAGATTGCCACATCTCTGCTTCTGGAAATGCTACTGGTAAAGAAAGAAAAAAAAGAAATTCCACATCCATCCACCCCAACCTTGCAACCACTACCCTCATCAATCAGTGGCCATGAACATCAAGGCAAGATCCTCCACCAGCAAGAATATTATGACTTGCTGAAAGCTCAGATGATAGTTAGCATTTTTTAGCAATAAAATTTTTAACTAAGTTATATACTTTTATTAGACATAATGCTGTTGCACACTTAATAGGCTGCAGTATAGCGTAAACATAACTTTTATATGCACTGAGAAAACAAATTCATGTGCTTCGGCTTTATTGGGATATTTGCTCTATTGGGATATTGGCTTTATTGTGGTGGTCTGAACAAACCCACAAAATCTCCAAGGTATGCCTATAACTGTGGTCTCATATGCAGGCCACTGACTTCATACTATACTCTAAGCTATCAAAGGGATTGAGCCAGAATAATTTTTTAAATATCTTTAGTGATACTTGCAGCAAAGACACACTACTATAGCCTTAGATATGGCAATTTCAGTTTAACAATGTGGCTTTAAGAAACTGCTCTACTCTCAATAACTTAAGATACCGGGGTTTTAAATGGGGTACTTATTTCACAGGTGGGGGTTAAAGGAGCAGGACATGGTCTTTTTTCCTCCCCCCCGCCCCAATAAGACACAAGGTCTCACTATGTCACACAGGCTGGAACGCTGTGGCTATGCACAGGCATGATCATAGCTCACTGCAGCCTTGAACTCTTGGGCTCAAGCGATTCTCCCCCACAGACTCCCAAGTAGCAGGGATTACATGCACATGCCACTGCACCCAGCGAAGGCCATACTATTTCATACGCATTTCCCATCCCTCTAACCCTCCTTCCTTTTTCTTCCAGGAACATTCTTACTCCTTTTGCAAACCCAGATCAAATGTTTCTTCCTCAATGAATCCTCTAAGTCCTCCAAATTATTATAAAAAAGTTAGTTACACCCTTCAATGCTTTCAGAACATTCTATATAAACTTTTATTATATAACTTATTTTAGCATTTCATTATGTTCTTGTTTACTTTCTCCAAAAATATTTGAATTCCTGGTAGCAAGAATCTTGTACCCCTTGCATTTAGCACAATGCCTTCCCCACGGTGGATTTATTAGTTTGCTGTGGCTGCTCTAATAAATATCCACAAACTTGGAGTCTAACAACAGAAATTATTCTCTCACAGTTCTGAAGAAGGTGATAGCAAGGCCACAACTTCCTACGAAGGCTCTAGGGAAGAATCCATTCCTTGCCTCTTCCAGCTTCTGGTGGCTACTGGCACTCCTTGGTATTTCCTTAGCTTGTAGACACCTCATTCCAATCTCTGCCTCTGTCTGCATTTTGCCTTCTCTTCTTCTGACTCTTATAAGGATACTCATCATTGAATTTAGGGCTTACTCAGGACATCCAGGATATTCTCATCTCAAGATCCTTAACTTAATTACATCAGCAAAGACTCTTTTTCCAAATAAGTTAATATTCACATGTTCCAGGGATTTAGACATGGGCTTATCTTTTTGAGAGTCACCATTCTACACACTATTTATTGTAGGCATTCAGTAAATGTGTTCATTTTTCTGACCTTAGACCCTTGGTTTACCCTAAAGATAAACCAAAAAATGAGGAAAGATGAAAATAGAAAAAACTTAATTCCTTCCGTTCTCTACTATCTTATTTGAAAAGGAATCACTGAGACATAGCCGGAAAGCTTCCATAGTATTTTCTCGCTGAGAAATTACTAAGAATTACTCTACACAATGCCCAAAGACAGATCATCGGAGACCATTTCTCGTCTTCGAGGGACAAAAAGTCCAAAGTTATATATTCTTCCTCACAAAGCAACCCTCTTGTTCACACAGTAACCTGCTCTAAGTGAAATTTCAGTCTCTTTAAATTCTTTATACATGGCCGCGAATGCTTTATAAGCATGTGACTTTCTATCACTCAAGTAAAATTACAATCTATTAAGATCTTACCCTTATAAGAAACTTAACCAAGCATTAAAGTCTTACCTCTCAAGAGTTTAGGCTTTCGATAGAAACAATCCCCTGCACATCATGAACACTCAATGAGAATTAGTTGATTCCCAAGACTATGACTGTTCCCATTCCACAGTTTAAGATGTCATAGCAGGAATTTCAGAAAATATTTCAACCTTATGGTGATCCAAGACTCCTATGATCTTCAAATTAGGGCTAGAAACTTAAGATAGAGATTTCAAAACTTCTTTAAACTATAATTAGGGCTGAAATAATTTTTCTGTTCAAGGTTTACATTATTAACTGAAGATACCAATTAACTATTAATATAGAAGTATCTAGCCAATTATGAAACAATACTAGCAACACATTATATCAATAGACTCAAGCTCTTAAAATAAAATATCCCTAGTACCCCACCATACCAGGGTACCAAGATAATGAAAACTTAAAGGAGTGAATATAAGAAAAATGGAAGTCACCTTGCTACAAGATTTAATGAAAAATCCATCTTCCCTAGTCTTCTCACAACACGCTAAGTTACGAAAATTACAGTTAATTAACCAAAGTGACATCTCCATTTCAAATAGAATTCTTGGTATTTCCTTTATTAGTTTATTGAAAAATAATATTTAAAGAAATTGACTGATTCTGACCAACTTTATTCACAATTGGAACAGCACCCACCTCCTCCGTAGCAACAAGAACACTCAACACCCACATCTTGGTTTCCAAATATCATTTTACAATAAAATTAACAGGAGACCCTTAGAAAAATGGCTGATTTTGTTACTGTAGCAGGGAAAATACAAGATGAGCCTGGAGAATCTAGTAATACCAGAAAATAACTAAGTACTCAAAAACAAAGGCCAAGGGAATATCATAGAGACATTAAGAGCAAACTTGAAAGAGCTCTTTGGCCAAACCTAGAGAAATCTGAGTAAGAAAATCACATAGTATTAGATTATGACTCCACGTATACAGTAAATGTGCATGTGTCCATACTGATATTGCTTTAAAAATAAATAAATGGAGAAGAAAAAGCATCTATAAAATTCTAAATATTATATGTCGCCACACCTGCCCTATCACCTGGGAATAGAATAGAATAGAAAAGAATAGAATCTGGGAATGGAAAAAAGCAAGTTTACAGTGGCGAAACTTGGCAAATACTACTTTAACCAAGTAATCAAGGTGAACATTACGAGTGATGTCTTGTGGATATCACGACAGGATACGATGATACCCCTGATACTGATACACTGAGAAGGGTACTTCACCTCTGTGATATTTTCCTAAGACCCCACAATCTAGCCTGATCGTGAGAAAAACATCAGATGAACTGAAATTAAGGACATCCTACAAATATCTGGCCAGTACTCCTCAAAGCTGTTAAGGTGTTTCAAGAGAGAGACTACGAAAATGTCATGGAACAGGAAACAAAGCAGAAGTAACAACTCAAAGGAATGGGATACCTGATTTGTATCCTGAAAGAGAAAGGATATTAATGGAAAAACTGGTGAAATCCAAACATATGTATATTAACAGTTATGTCAAAAATGAATGATCTGGGTATGTGAAGAATAATCACTCAATAAGGACTTGAAAACAAGGGAAAAAAACGTTATAGTCTAAAACCAAAAGTAGTGAAAATTTCAGTAACAATTAGCAGATACAGGTGAGGGGAGAGTAAAGGAAAAGCAAAAGTACACCGAAGGTCTCATCTGAGAGAAAGAAAGAGGGGGAATTAATCTAGGGCTCTTAGTGGGTTATGTCATTTTCAAATATTTAAAGAGAAAAATGTCTGAATATAAATAGTCATGCATATACTCAGTCACGTAAGCCATATAGGACCAAGGGCATCCCATCTAAGAGGGGTCTGTTCACTCTGCAGACATCACAGATTTGTATATCTTATTATTAAAATGTTCTGATGATGGCAACGTATTATAATATTTTGTCAAACAGAGTTATCGTAAGGAAATAGCGCATTTTGTTTCTCACACATCAGCACTGTCTAAGCTAGTTGTAGCTACAAGCATGAAGCTGGGGAAAGAACACCGACCAGCAGGCACACAGCATAGTCTAGCATACCTTCCAACCTAACTGTGGTCAAGCAGGAAATAAGTATCAATCTGATTAAATTAGCAAAAGATAAAGTTTGAGGAAGAAATGATTTCAAAAATCATAATTAAAGAAAATAAAAACACAGGTATAGTTATTTTGTTAAATGTGACTATTAAAAGACAGAGATAAAGTGAGTTAAAAGAAAATTTCAGATACTGGGAAAAAATACTATTCTATATTAAATAACAAAATTAAAACAAATTAAAAAGAGAAGTGGATAATACAATAAAAAGTGGACTGGTATAGTAAAATCAGGTAAATCCTAACTCTCCCTCAAGAAAAACTAACATTTGTCAATTTACAATTAAAAAATAAGAAATGAGGCCGGACGTGGTGGCTCACGCCTGTAATCCTAGCACTCTGGAAGGCCGAGG